>JAIPRM010002505.1:0-30128 GCA_025469315.1 Stegophylla sp. TES_Ste_2020 | reverse complement strand
AAAATGTGAAAAAAAATTTTGGACATTTTTTGAAAAATTTTTTTTTTTTATTAACTTCCTTCGTTCAGAATCGTTTTACTGAAGAAATGATTTATCGTTTCTTTAAAATTTAATACGCCCGTCAAGAAAATACCACCCGTCGTGCGAAGTACACCCATCGTGCGAAGTATATCCGGCTTTTTTAAATACGTTTATATATAGTGTATACAAACTGATAAAACAATTAATTATTATAAGAAGTTCCAATATAATAACACCGAAAAACACACCGAAAAGAAATCAGAGATAAAATAAAAATTTTAGAAGATGCAATTCGAAAATATGACACTGGTGTAGTAAATTCAAGGTTTCAGTACATAAAAATATTAGCTCATAAGTATAATACACTATTTTTATTTAACTCATTAGTTTTTATTTGTTTATTTTACAAACGACACTCAATAAAATTGTATGGGTTATAACTTTTTTGTATTAATTTGTATTTATATATTATATATTTTATAATGATGCGTTTAGCTATAATAATATTGCCTGTGTTTTAATTTTTTTGATTATTGTTTAGCTTTTATTGTATACTTACTGAATAATTTTTCTGTAAAAAAATAGATAATATAATATAACTCTCAACGTAACGAAGTAAAATATACAAATGTGATACCGCAAAACCATGTGTTAAAATTAAGAATCTACTTGGTTATCCTGTGTATGACTGAACTGTTAACCTAATTTAAGAAATAATGCCTAACTTCTAATAATTATTAATAACATTTTGGTAACCAATATATTTTTCCAAAAAAAAAAGGGTAAGGAGCCAATTCAATAGTAAATCCTTGGGAGCCAATTCAATAACACTTATTAAGAGTAAAATATTGACTACCCGTGTTTGGGAGCCAGTTCAATTGCGCCGTATAAGTCACATGTATTTAAATTTTAAGTACATATTGTAGGTAATTCATAATCGTGCGAAATTGTCAAATAAAATGCAAATAATTTCAAACGCAAACAAAACTATTCAATTGCAATCGCTGATGTTTCATTGTTTCGACAATGAATTTTATCACCAACACTATCAGTCGTTACAAACATTGTAGTAGTGTTTTTTACTGCGATTTGATTTCTCATAGTAGAAAAGCAGCAAACTCTTAAACCAGAGGTTCCCAAACTATGGGTCGCATTGTAAATTTTAGATTCCGAGTGCATTGAAGAAGCAAGTTTTTTTCCAGTGGTGTTTATTTTTTTTCTTTGAACACTTTTTTTTTCCTATATAGAAATATTTTCCTAAAGTTTCGACCAGCAACTTTTTTAATCGAAATTTGCATCTTGATTGCATTTTAGGGTAGTCAATTTATTTGAAACTCTCAATACTTTTGCAAAATTCAAAAAGAGCTACCTTTAATTTGACGAAAATACAATTATTAAAACTTTATGGAAATGTAAATATTGAAATTTGAAAAATATTTGTGAAAGAATAAATTTTTTTAAGCGAAAAATCCCCATGGCGCGAATTAAGTCTAACTTTTTATAAATACAAACAATTATTTTCAAAATGTTTTTTTTTTGTTCAGTGTTATTTTTTATTAGCAAACAAGTAAAAAAAAAATGCATTCGATTATTGTTGTGGGTCGCCGAAAATTTTGAAAAAAATTCCCGAAATGGGTCGTACCATAAAAAGTTTGGGAACCTTTGTGACTTGTGACCGTACGATAATTATTTTTTAAACATATTATTATAGTAGACTCCACGCTTGTCTGGGGGGGGGGGGACAAATGAAAACACAATATCAATATTGTTATCGTGACCTCACCGAACGCCCGATACTCTCATAAAATATGCGCTCGCTCTTGTCAAGTCGTAAGTTGTGACAAAATGACGTGTTGTATCACCCGTATCGCGCGTACCTACTACGTGTACAACACGATTTAAATATTGTAATAAAGTTGCCGAAGTTATGTTATTCGGTTTGTGTTACGAACAACAGTAAGTTATTTACCTATGTGTACGCAATTTAGATATCATATTATATAAATGTTACGCGCGTGTGTGTGTGTAGCAGCCATAATAATAATAATATTAATAATAATATATTAGCTGAATTTTGTCACTAGTAACGACGAGATAACAAAATAATAATGTATTATAATCTCGTTTTAATATAATATGTATTACGTTTTAATAACGTAATTTAGCGAAACAACTCGTGTATCTCGAAAGAATATACGCGAGTAGGGCTGGGTGTTGTGATAAAAATTTAAACAAACAATTTTTTTTAATCGTTTTGTAGAGAACTATTTAAATATTAATTAACGGCGTACGTAAAATTTAGTACAATATAGTCGTATTCATTGGCGGTAACTGAGGGGTGCACGAGGGGGCAGTTGCACCCCCACCGCTTGGAAATATTGAAAATTTGTTTGTAATCAATACAATAGATCGTTTTTGATTGAGTTTAGTTTAGGAGGTATAAACATTTAAAGTTTAGTGTTGTGGAAATAAAATTGATTTAATATTCACGAGGTACTCTCCTTCTCTCTCGACCAATCTAAACTGTCACTGTTAATATGTCTCAAACTATATTGGTGAAAAAATAAAAACGTTAGCATCAAAAGGCCCAGAGAAATTTATTCTCTTGGTTTCAATTGGTAGTTCTCATTTAAGAAAACTAAAAACCAAAAATTATCTCGTAGATAAAAATTAGTAAGACGTTTTTTTTTTCATAAAAATGTAGTCATAATAGTGTTTTAGATTATAATATACGAATTACGGTTAAAAATTAATATGTTTCACTGGGTAAAAAACGGAGTGAACAAGCTTGAAAACCATTCTGTATAAATATTATTATAATTTTATGTTACATTTAATTATTTAAGTATTCTTTCTATTTTATTTTCAAAAAGAAGACACTAATTGCAAAATATATTATAATAATAATAATTAATATTCAAAAAGGAATTTACGACTCGTGGAGTAACGTCCAGGGATAAAATAATATCCTTAAAATGTTCAGAAAAAAAAAAAAAAACAATCAAGCTATGGCGCGTAAAATAGTAGGTATCTGTATTTAAGTTTTTATTTTTCTTCGGTATTTTGGTTTTAATGTTTATATTAATTAAATATTATGCTCATTATCACCTCCTCGCACCCAACATTTTCTCACCGTCTCCTCCTAACGGCCAAAACAAAGGCGGCCTACCTTGGATATTTTTATGGCCCCGCGAGATTTATCATAATTTTACATAATGTGTTTATTTTAATGCATAATATTTTCAATGTCGTCAGTTTTCGTATATTATATTTTATTTATAATAATGTTACCAAAGTGTCCTGGTATAAAAGTACAATGACTATTTAATTCAGACGAGATTTTTTACCGACGAATAATAACCTAACCTTACTCCATTTTTTTTTTTTTTTCTGTGATAAAAATCTAAATGAGGGATATTTATAATTTTGTGTGCGGCCCGCGAGATCGTAATGTATTTCCAAAGAGGCACTCGCAAAATCATTTGGGTTAGACACCCCTGGGCCAAAACATGATCACCGTCCACCCCATATTGCGAACCACTGCAGATTCAGACCGACTGGTTTAGTTTTTAAAGAATTCAGATTTCAAAAAAAACGTACCAAATGTCATATATTTTATAAAAATTAAACGATAGGAGTTTTTTTTTTTTTTTTTGGTAAAATAATAATAATTAATAAACACTGTTTAGCCCACGACGAATCGTTGCTGTGATCCAAAAAACAAACAGCAAAAACTAGCCGAGACTGCCGGTTACTATGCCCGCCATCGTCCGAGACGTTATACCCCATACATATTATTATTATTTTATTGTTTACAAGCGGGTTTTTATTTTATTTTTTCTCTCTACTCCAAAACACGTCTCCGGACGCGTGTGCGCGCCCGCTGGCGCGTGTTACTCGAAGTTGGCTGGCGTGCGCGCGCGAGGGGCCCCATTGCAGCTGCTGTTGCCGAGTACCCTGCTGCAACGGACGGCGGCGACGATATCTTTCTAAAGAGCGAACATTATACACCGGTGCTGGCGCGCGCGCCGGCAGATTTACGCGGTGTTTAAAAATAAACGCGCTGGCGTGTTTCTCGTCGTCGTCCCCGGAACGGCGCGCAGCTCCTCCGCTCCGCTCAGACAACAGCTGCCGTCGCCGCCGTCTTTCCCTCCCCCCCCCACGGCCACACTCGGCCCACTCGCGTTTCACCCCGCGCGGACCCAAAGACGTCGCGGGGTGATGTGTGTGGCAAATTTAAATATCGACATTACTCGCCAATATTATGTCAATAATAATTTTGCACAATACGTTTGCGCCAATATTCTATATACCGAACGGGTCTAAACCAGTGATTCTCAACCTTTTTAAAATCACCGCCCCCCCCGCCCCCCGGTAAAGAGCAAAATATCTTTCAACGCCCGATTTAAAAAATAAAAAATAAAAAAAAATTAAAATGTAGTAAAAGTGTATAACTGAATCGATTTCCAGTCTCATACTGAAAAATTTATTTCGTGAACAGTTTTTCAATTTATGAAAATATCTCCTACACACTCCGAAGGGATGACACGCTATGCGTTCAATATGATATAATCGGAAATTTCCAGAACAGATCTTGAAATGACCCGTTTTCCGGCACCTGTTTTGTAAAACGACGTCTAAAATCGATTTGAACATTAATTTAATGGTCGCAACATGAGCGCAAATAGGTGGGGGGCTAGGGGGCTTAACACCCCCAAAAGTATTTTTAGCCCCCCTTCAAAATGTATATTTAAATAGGCATATATAAAAATATTTATGGTGTAACAATGAATATTAGTTTATGATACTGAGTGATATTGTATAATACTACTACTGATATCGTATATGAATCAATTATTAATATTGTAAAATTGATAATAAACACAATATTTTTCTATGTTTTATTATTAACCTATGTTGAAATACAAATTGTATTTCAATTTAATACTTGATCCTTAAATATATTTTCATTATATATATATATATATATATATATATATATATAGATGTACGATAAAAATAAGCGTAGGTAAAATAGGTACATCAATACATACATTGGCGCGACTAAGAAAACCTTTTTTTTTTTTTGGGCTTATATGTTTATTTGATTGATTTAGCCCTCCAAAAAGGCATTAACCTAGTGTAATTCTCTAAAATTCTGGGGGGGGCTTTGAGTAGTTTTGAGGGGACTTAGCTCCTCCAGCCCCCCTCTAATTGCGCCTATGCATACATATTATATACTTCAGAAACTATTTTATACGACTGTATACTTATCAATATATGAATTAATAATATTAGCCCCCCCAAATTTTTCATCCTATTTGCGCCTTTGGGTCGCAACCATGCGAAAATCGTTTACATTATTTTTAATAGGATGAAATTTTATACATCACGTGTATATTATTGTTTAATTAATAATCGTTCCCCCACCCCCAGTTCGTTTTCCTCGTGGTGCGGAGGTGCGCGTTCTCGTTGCCAAAAACGCGTCTCACAGCAATTTTTTCATATTTTTTTTTCTTTTCTTATGTGTCATCTAACCTCAGTCCGTGATCCGCGCGGGCCAAACACTCATCGGACAACAATATGTGTGGCAATTTCTTTTTTTGGCGCGATAATTTATCATTCATCGGTGATCGACGATCCGTGTGCGAGGAGGATCCTGACGTCGTGAGCCGATCATCCGGCGGCCCGTCTGGACGCCGCCATATAAGGAAAGCGTCAGCGGGACGCCGCACCGTCACCTCATCTCTCCGCCGCTCACGTCGCCGTTCGTCCCCCCGCGCCGCCGCCGCCGCCGCTGGCCACCGCAACAACGCGCGCTCGCTGGGCCCGCCGATGAACGTGACGCCGGACGCGATTGGACGGTGGCGGCGGCGGCGGCGGCGGCGGCGGTTCGGGCGGGCGCGGTGGGGGTAACTACGCCGGTCGAGTGGCGGCGGCGGCGGCGGAAACGTTTGAGAGGAAAAAAAAAAAAACCACCGACAGGAAATCAAAAGCGAAAGTGTCACGCGGGTCCGGGAAACGCCGGGGGGGGAAACTCGCGTTTTATTGATGAGAGAGAGAGCGCGTTTTTTTCTTTCGTTATCGACACTGATTACATATGATATTATTATTATTATCTAATAGTATAGATTATAGGTCGGCGGGAGCCGTCACGTTTTAACCCATATAATTACAACTGTGTACTGCTGCTATTTATTAACGTCATCGCGGCGCGTGGACCACGGTGGCATGAAACGATTATTATTATCGGTATCAGTAGTAGTGCGTTTGTGCGCTAATGCTAATAATTATTATTTAAAATGTGTATAAATGCGCGTGTGCGCTAAAAAAAAAAAAAAAAAAAAAAAAAACAGCTAAATAAGACGGGGAAAAATTAATGAAAAACGCGCGCATATTTTTAATTACACAATGAAAATTGATGGTTAAAAAAAAGTGTGTGCTTCGGTCTTCGTCGCGCGGTGTTCTCCGCACGTCGGGTGGGATTCTCGTGACGACGGGTGTATTGAATTTTAAAGAAACGATAAACGATTTCTTCAATAAAACGGTTCTGAACGAGAGAAGTCAATCATATATATAAAAAAAAAAAAAATGTTAGAAAGAAAAATGTCCAAAATTTTTTTTTCACATTTTAAAAAAATTTTTTCGCGCCAAAATCTTTCTTATATGATTTTCTATCTATGTTTAAATTTTCATACAGTTCGGATCAAAAAATAACGGTTTCCGAGTCGTTTTTGTCAAATTTTGGATAGTTTTTTCGATAAAAAAAAAAAAAATTTAAGAATTGAGAAATTCAAAAAATTACCTCTCTAAAGTACCATCTAGAGGCGAAAATCCGGTTTCAAAAAGTTGCTGATCGAAACTTTCGGACAAGTATTTCCATACGAAAAGATGTACCTACACAGAAAAATAAAATAAAAAAAAGTTGACTAACGATTTTTCAGATTTTTCAGATCAATTAGACATATATGTCAGTGAAATCATATTAAATTTTCAAGTCTTAATATCAAAAATCAAATATTTTATTACATAAAAACTAACAATAAATGAGAAATTTCCGAAATTTTCAAAATGCCGTACTTAACTCAAAATTGATCAAATCTTTTTGAATTTTTTATGAAATGTTCTCGTAGCTATTTTTAATGGTCGGTGAAAATAAACATCATTGTAAAAACCCCAGCTTCTTCACTTCGTTCAGAACCTAAAATGTATATAGGTATAATATTAAAGCACCACACGATTTTGGATGCATTACAAAACAATATTAAAGTCTAAACAATCAAATAATTGGAATAGTAGATATCACTTGTAAATTCTAATAGCGTAAAGTTTTATGGTAAATAATTAATGATCGTGTTACAATAGACGAGCTCTATCGATCGTTCTACGTATAAATCTCCGAATGGCAACTTGTGGAATTCTCGACAATAAACAAGCTATAATTTTTATTTTTTGGATAAAAAATACACGAACTTAGATACTGAGTTTTAGTTGATTGTGTTTTTTTTCTTTATGCTTTGTATCGAAAATCATAAAATTCATGTCAAAAATCGGAAAGTATGCCCAGTGTAAATCTAAATGTTATGAAACAAACTTTTATTTATAAGAATACGAGCAATAGAACATTACATAAAAAAAAAAAACATGCAATACACTAAACATCCAAACACTAATCATCAGTCATAATAATAACGACAATTTTTTTTTGGGGGGAGGGTTTTGGACATTTCGGCGCCACAAGTAAATTATTATAATAAAACTCTTTGTTTTTAGGTGAAAATTAACCGTACAAAATCGTAAATTAAATTACTTCACAGTAGACAGTTTCTGCGCGTGTTTTGGCACTTGTCGCTATGCTCCTTTCGATCTTTGACTCCGTCACTTCGAACTGTTATAACATCGAGCGTCGCTTCTTCGGTTAGGTTAGATTCAAATCCATATCAACCCTCGTGCAACGTGGGCACCACATTTTGGCTTGATGATCGAAAATCATATAAAATTGTAAGCAAAGATAAATCATTTTGATTAGACACTGTAAACTTATTATTGATAATATGATCGTACCCGGTAAAAGTGATTTTATTTAGAATTCAAAAATCTAAAAAAAAAAAAAAAAGCCTAATTGTCATATTCGGGTAAAAACGTCAATGTTAGCCGGTGGATAAGTGATTTCCATACTATCAAAATAGTATGGAAAAAAGGTTTTCTCAAAAAACGGTACGTTGAAAACCACCTGAAGGGCGGCAACTCGTTTTATTATTACCGGTGATTACTTATTTTTACTATAACTACTCGAATTTCGATCTCGTCTCTGACATAATAATATTAATATTATTGTGAAAAATTAGAGGTGTTTACTGCATAATATTGTACCTGTATTATCGTTTTAGCTTTTTACACTCTGTCTGTGCTGCTCTTAGAGACGATAATGATTAGCCGCCGCGTAAACTATTTCAACCATTTGCATACTACGTTCGTATAGAGTTGTAGTAAACAATATTTTGTTTTCACTTTACAATAAGAACCGATTTAATCTAGTTTTTACGCTTATATGTATTTTATTTATTTTTTTTTCGATAACATTTACCAGAGTCGTATACCATTTTGATTGTACTACACACAACTATTACGTACTATATTAATAATAATAATGTGTAGAATACCTGTGACCAAGAGAAAATGCAATGCATAATTTTTTCACGTATTTTTTTAATAATTTAATAAACATTTCGAAAATTTTAACCCAAAAAGTCTTATCCGAAGATTTTTTTTTTTTTTTTTTTAACGGCTCAGAACTAGAATTCGTCATTGTTAGAAAATTTATACAAACCGAATAAATTGCAATTCGTGACCAACGTTTAATGTCTCAATAATTATATTGTGTTTATTTGGAAGTGTATGTCATATTATATTATTTACTATTTGGGCAGACATATTTGAAAATTTCAATACCATATTAACAGTTTCATAATCTAACTGATATGGCAATGAAATGCATATTTTACATATTGACTCCCAACAATCGACTTGTTGCTATGGAAAACACTTTCTCAAAATGCTATAATACAACCAGCATTAATTTTAGATTCTGAACGAAGTGAAGAAGCTAGTGTTTTTACAATAATGTTTATTTTATTTTTATTTTTTCTGTGTACAACTTTTCGTATAGAAATACTTGTCCAAAAGTTTCGATCAATAACTTTTTGAAACCCGATTCGCCTCTAGATTGTACTTTAGAGAGGTCGTTTTTTGAATTTCTCAATTCTTCAATGTTTTTTTTTTTTTTGGAAAAAACTACCCAAAATTTGACAAAAACGACTCGAAAACCATGATTTTTTGATCAGAATTTTATGAAAATTTAAACATAAATAGAAAATCCTATAAAAAAGATTTTGGCGCAAGAAAATTTTGAAAGTGTGAAAAAAAATGTTGAACATTTTTTTTTTCTTATATTATTAACTTTCTTCGTTCAGAATCGTTTTACTGAAGAAATGATTTATCGTTTCTTTAAAAATTAATACGCCCGTCAAGAGAATACCACCCGTCGTGCAAAGTACACCCATCGTGCGAAGTATCGGCTTTTAAATATTTTATATACAGTATGTAAATTAACTGGAAAGTCAGTATAATTATTATTCCTAATATAATGCAGATATTGAAGTTCCGTTTTTTCTAACATAATATGTGATTTATAGCTCATATTTTACGATGGTTAAAAAAAAAAAATCCAAAATTCAAAAAAATAAATTTCGAAAATAACTACTTTGTAGAATTACTTATAAGTTACTCAGGGGGAAAAAAATTTTGAAATCGATTGAATTTTGAATGAATGAGAAATGCATTTTATTTTTCAAAAAACACAGCACCATTACATGCATAATTTCATTACAATAGTTGTATAAAATTGAGTTATGTATAGCATTCAATGGGGGGCATTTTGAACGTTTATAAAAATAAACAAAAATATTACAAAAAATATTAACGAGTTGTGTGTAGTTCATTACCTAATATCATATTATTAGTTATCTATTCAAAAGTTTAAAAATCATACAATTTCACAATTTGCTGTGTTTTTTAAAAAATTAAATGCTCTCATTCATTCTAAATTCAACCGATTTCAAAATTGTTTTTTTCCCTGAGTAACTTAAAAGTAATTCTACAATGTGGCTATTTTCGAAATTTTTCAAAAATTTTTTTTTGGTGGTTTTGAATTTTGGATTTTTTTAACCATGGTAAAAGATTGGCTACAAGTCACATATTATGTTAAAAAAATGGAACTTCATATTAGAAGTAATAACTACTGACTTTCCAATTAATTTACATACTGTATATGTGTGTGTGTGTGTGTGTAAATATATTATTAATACTTGTTAATTCAATAATAGCTTTTAGCACATGAAATTTGCATATAAATTTATAATTAATAAAAAACGCAATGATAGCTCTTTATTATTTCCTTTATTGTTTAGTTTTAATTAACCGTCTTGTTCGTAATTGTTTAATGTTTTTGCTATAAAAATGTACGTGACTAACCTATAAATATTTGCAATTGATTCGGACACATATATTTCTGGCATTAAGTAGGATATATTATTACGTCTAAGAAAAAAAAAAAAAAAAAAAAAAAACTGTTCTACGGTTTTCGTCTGGCTCGTTAGGTTACTTGCACATTTTTTTCTTCTTTACGTTAAACTTTACGAGCAGATGTACCTGATGATGTTAATTATCGTTCGATAAAAGTTAACAAATTTTATTACATCGAAATTATAAAAAAAAAAAAAAAAAACTCGAACGTCATTGAATAACAAAATTATTCCCGTATTTAAATCGAACGATAATGGTAATAATTATTATTATCATACGAATACACGGTATGTACGTCAATTATAACGTCGAAAAAATGAATAAAAAAAAAAAAAGAGAATGTTTATTTGACAGCGTTATTAGTATTAGTTATTGAATTCGTCCGTTGTTTTTTTTTTTTTTTTTTTTTACATTATATATTATTATAAATACTATTAACATGTATAATGCGCATCGTTCCTCGAACCCCGTCCGTAATTTTATTTAAATTTTTCAGATATTATTATTTTTTAACGCAGCGTATAAATACGTCGCCTGGGCCGTAAGATATTGCTTGTCGTATACGACAGTGCCGCGTGTACTCGCAGGAAATCGTTTTTCTTACAGGTGTCGCGTTCGCTCGACCGTTTAGCTAAATAATATGCGATGTAATAATAATGTGACAACAACTTTATTGTAAGACTTCAACGACTACACAAGCAGTGTTCGTCTATTGTAATATTTTAATTAAACGCGTTTAACGATGTATTGTTTTTACGTTTGGTAAATACCAAAAATACAACTGAACGAAGCAGTATAAATTATCGTGTGTGTGTGTGTGTGTGTTGTATACTACTACTACTACTACGGTTGGTGAGCTGTAACAACCGAATATATATATATATATAGTATTAAATTTGATGCATACAGTAGCCATACCGTATACTGTTGCGTATATAGTGAACTGAAGCAATCGAATGGAATACGCTAAGAGTGACCGTTTTGAGAAAAATTTAAATTATGTTTCTTATTTGGTTGGTACCACTTTAAATTTTCATATTATCATATTGGATAAGAGACATACAAAAACAATAGCATTAATTTTATACTATGATAACAGTGATCCTTATCAGTGATCCGATTGAGCGAGGGATACGGTCATTTTTGATTCTTTTCAACAGGTCACTCTAAGCGGCGTATTCCATTTCAATGCTTCATTTAGGTACACGTACGGGTTGATTTGATGGGAAACCGTGTGAGTTGAGTTCTTGGATATTTAATCGCTTCGATTGAACACCCGGAGTTGGGTCCGCGGTAATATTCGAAAACTATCTTAGATTTTTTTTTTTAAAAACTACAATTTACCAACAACCTAAGTGCCAAACAATTTGGTATGAATAGCTAAAAAAAACACGGTCGATTAGGGGAGGGCTATAGCCCCATTAGCCTCCCCCTTGACGACTACGCCTCTGCCTATAATATTTCTATTGCACATCGGCATCTGCAGGCGATTTGTTTTTTTTTTTTCTGTTCGGAATTCGACAGAACCGTGACCGTTTTTTAATTGATTTCATGATTGTTTATGAACGGCAACGGACTCCTCGATACAGAGTCTCGTTAATTGGTCTGCTGGGCCACCTCCTTATACGTCACACACGCAGTGTAGATAATATATACCTATACCAGTGATTCCCAACCTTGTTTTACTCAAAGCCCCCTCTGACCCTCAAAAATCTCACACCACACACCTCATATCAATTTTCGATAAACTTATTACCATATTTTTCTTTTTCGTTACCATGGTCATAATAATTACTTAATAATAGACTTTCAAAAAAACAGATAAATCTCGTTTAATTTTTTTGTGTAAAAAAACAAACATATTTAACACAACTAAAATATAATGTTTACTTATAAAAATTAAAATACCTATTAAATATATTATTCTAGCGACTTCGTTTGTACGAAACAATTGTATTAAAAATACTTATGTGTGACTAATGAATGCCTCGAAGTTGAAGTTTTTTCTACTAACAAAATTATTCTTCCTGCTGACTTAATGGATCTTAAATCTCTCTTTTCATTTATAGTTCTAATCTAAAAAAATACATACCTAAAATTGTAATCTCGTATAATATTACATATTTTAGCGTCATCTTTAGTAAAAACTGATGGACTTTTTTTTTTTTTTTTTTGGCAGTTATAAATCTAGAATAGAATAGAATTTACGTCGCCTCCTTCAGTGTTTCGCCCACGAGGGGGCGATAGCGCCCACGTTTGGGAACCACTGACCTATACCGAAACCCACTCTAAAAATGTTACCTCCGAACCACTTCGGGTTATGCGTCTTAAGGTATGCCGTACACACACACACACACACACGTCATATTGTGTATAACGATTAAAATTGTCGGAAAACGGTGCGTCAACCACCCTCTGTGCGAGGCCAATTAAAAAATGTACTGCTGGTTTACAATATTAATATATATATATATATATTATATATGTATTTATATTGTATTAAGAGCCGGTTACAAATTGAGATTGGTCCTCCCCCCCCCTTCCCCCGTCTGCTGTAGCGGGTCCAGAGTACCACCGAGACTATTGTCTTTATTATTATTATTCCTATCCGCGCGGCGTTTATGTCATTTATGTTTTATGAGTCTCTGAGCACCGAGGATTTTTATTATGAATTTCGTGTTTTTATTATATTATTATCGCCGAGTCGGATCTATACGGCATTCGTCGAAAAACAGATGTATTATAATATAATAATATGTGAATTCGACCCGGGTCATTTGTAACGTCTTTTTATGGGCCGTTTTTAATCGTTCCCCAACTCGAGCAGAGATACCATCATCTCGACGGGAATAATTCAGCTCCGTCTCTCCGGCGACCTACGTTGACGTTTTTCTCCTTATATATTATTATTTTGATTATCATTATATTGTTATAAGATTTTAATTACAAAAAAAAAAAAAAAAAAAAACAATCGTGGGATCCGCGACGACCGCGAGTAAATCAGTTTTGACGGTTCTAATAAAAAATTGTGTGAATTCGGTCGGAGATTAATATTAATATAACGTGTTTTTTTTTTTTTTTTTTTTTAATTTTATTACAAACATTTTAATTGTTTTCAATTAATTAGTTATGTAAAATATAATATGTTAGAGCGATAAATTATTTCCGACGAAAAAATTATTGCTCGAGCTAATAAACGGTTTTAGGTGTATACGATTTGCAATTCGGTCGGCTATAAAAATCGTTTTATGGTTTAGTAGTTATCGTCTTGTTACGAGTCAGGTCAGTTTTAATTAGTTCGAAGGGTACAGTTAAATTTTACTACGAATGTTTTTGGGGAAATGTGATTTATTTCATTTAACGACGTGTAAACTCGTTTGTGACATTAATGCATGTTTTTTGATTAATAGAAATTTTATTTCGGTAAGTGTCTGTTGTATATTACACGTGATTTGCGTCATTTTTTGATTGTTTAAAAACGTCAAAAATAAAATAATTAGTTTTACTATTTTTGTAGGTACATCAACCTTTTACAATGATGTTCATTTCTTTTTTTTTTTGAACAATTACTCGTAAAAATAAAATACTTTTCCGAAAATGTGATATAGTATAGTACTTATTTAATTCAAAAATTGGATATTAGTGGCACTTAAAATAGGTAATATTTCAAAATTCTCAATACTTTTTCAAAAATCAAGGAAAAACTACAAAAAATATTTATTAAGACCCGTAAAATAAAATTTGAACGAGATTTTCTTCAAATTTAGCCTATAAATCAATTTTAGCATAGTATATAATATAATACAAAAACAGTATTTGATGAAAATAATTTTATATAGTAAATTTTATATAATGTTAAGTGTTCTGTAGTTAAGAATTATTGTATTATACATTTTGAACGACAACCTACTTTTTTTTTAATCCAATTAAAATGACTATATTTATTGATTTTTGCCACGTATTTATCATAATAGTTATAATACTGTAAAAATAACACTTTTAATAAAAAAAAAATATTATGTTTGAGCTACATCGATTTTGTATTTCACGTGAATTCATATAGATGAAACCATGTTCATATTATAATACAATTATCTAGTAGTAATAAATTCATTTGCATTTTTCACGACTGTTCTCTACAAAACCGAATAATCGTGTAAATAATTTACACACTGTCTAAGTTTTTAAATTTGTTATGTCGTTATAGACTTAAATTAGTATAATTTAATGGGTTTTATTAGTTTCATATAATATTCTTTTAGTAATTTGTATTTAATGTATTTTACTGGTTTTTAAATGTGTTTAGTTTGTTTGTTTACTTTTTTATTTTTTTTTATAAATAATTAAAAATACCTTATCTTTTAAACTGTCAGTAGAAGGTGAATTCTAGTTGTTTTGATTAAGACACCAGAACTCGTTATGGACGTTCATATTATTTGTATAAAACGATACTCTTATGGTTTAAAGTAACTTTTTAGTAGGTATCTAATTTGTATTTGTAACTCGCAGTGTTGTAGTTGAGGATCGAAATCAAGGAAATTATAATAGTACCTATTCACATAATATTATTGTCTTTGACTGAAGACCAACTCGTACTTGACTTTGTACCATTTTGGAATATTTGTTTTCTCACTACATAATTTTACCGTTTTGTGATATTTGATAACACAATAAATAATACGTGTACAAAGAGTTTAGAAGTAGTAAATATAATATGTAATAATTAATAACATTATAATAATATGCAGGTGAGGGTCATCAGAATGTCTGACCTGGGGGTTGTTCCATTTCAGGAGGTTGTATTAAACGTCGTGATTTCACGGATGATGTGCGATGGACCAGGAGCGTATGGTACTACCTGTTCTGTATTCGTTTATTTCAACTAACACAATATTCTAGTTTGACATTGACCAAATAAAATATTGTTTACAGTGTTAATAATATGTTATGTTCTTTTTACATATGGGAAAATTTGTTGAATTCTTCGTACTTTTGATATCAAAAGGAATTCTATCCTGTGGTCTGTGAAATGGTGCATTTGAAATTAATTTTCAGGAATAAAACAGCTGCTGTACACTGATTATTCCTTTGGACCTCTGTAAAATATGTAAAATTTAGCTTGTTTAACATGACGTTTTCAGAAGACGCAACATTTATATTTTACAAACATTGATCGAACTGTTTGCTTACAATTAATTTTAGATTCTGAACGAAGTGAAGAAGCTAGTGTTTTTACAATGATATATTTTTTTTCTGTGTACAATTTTTCGCATACTTGTCCAAAAGTTTCGATCAGCTACTTTTTGAAACCGGATTTGCCTCTAGATCAGTGTTTCCCAACCTTTTTACTGTGACGACCCATACATTTATATTTTAATAACTAGGTGACCTATTTCCTCCACAAAAAAAAAAAAAAAAATCAATTAGGTGTGCACATTAATACAGTAATATTAATAATAATTTGTTAATAAGCAATTTTATTATTTAATTTAGGCTATAAAATCCATTACAAAATGCTTAGTAATTATTGTTGTCAGTTTCAGTTACAAATAATATTAAAAATAATCTTTGAATTAAAATATTTATAATTCAGGAATAACTATAAATAAAAACAAATTGACAAAATATTAAATAGGTTTAATGATAAAATTAATGTTATTGCTCATAGTAGTAGTAACAGTAATAAAAAACAAGCAAAATTGATTGCAGTATTGTACTAAAAAATAACAACGTTTCGTGACAAATATTTTAAATTTATTGTTATTAATTTTTTATATTTAGTGATTTTATTTTTATTATTTATTCCGCTATTTTCTTTTTATTATATTCCTTTTTTTGTTGATGAACAGCGACCCAATAAAAATATTTGGCGACCCAATTTTGGGTCGCGACCCATAGGTTGGGAAACGCTGGCTTAAATTATCGTTTTACTGTTGATCTGTTCTATTCGTTTTTGTTTATACTTTTAACGATTGTGTTATATTGTTTTATTCCAATGTATCGTTAGTTATCGAATTCTATTATCTATTGTTTTATTGAACATTAAGATTGTTTAGTAATTAAATATGCGAATAAACAAATAAATACACGGAATAATAATGTTGTTTGTATGAAGATTTAATAACAGAATAATCCGAATCCCATTTCGTCATTCGTGATAATAATCAATATCACGTTTTGACATTTCGAGCTCTTACAACATTAAAAACATTAATATTAATAACAAAAATTTAAAAGTGAATAGATCTACATCCTGTACATCCACCTTAAAAACAATAAATCGAATATGATATGAAATAACAACCAAAAAAAAATCTGCCATTATTTGAATTGACGGTCATTTGAAACGTGCTTGTTAATAGCTGTTAAAACTTATTTATTAAGCTAATCTTTAAAATACAAGTTTTAAAATAACTAAGAGAACTAACTAAGAAAAGCGATATTTTTCGTAAAAAATAAGTTGTAAATTTAATCGCTTGTAAAAACATATTACATAATTGAATAACATTTGACTACGGGTAGAAAAACGGGTGATAAATGGTTTAGTAAAAAAATTCAAACTGGATTAGAAATTAAAAATTTAATTGGAAAAATCTAGAACAAAGTTGTATTTCCAATATTATAAATTCATTCCAAAAGTAGTCAATTTCTTTTGAAACATTTTACAATTTGTATCACAACATTTTTGACCATGTGTGAAAAAATCAAATTTCTATTACCATTAGTTTTGGACTAAACTAAATAGAATAAAATCGATTTTATAAAAATTCTTGCTTAAAGAATATTATACAGTTTTTTTTATGTTTGGCATAACTATTGAGAAAATCATAAAATTACTTGTAAATGTATCACGCGAACAATATTCTTTATTAGAAATCTATGCTACACTTATTAATCCGAGTACTTTTTCGTATGGAAAAAGTAGGACTTGAAAATAAAAAAAAATTACAATTTTAATTTTGAATTTAATTACCGGTTTATAATTATTTCAATTTTGTTATAACTTTGAATACTGTTTTTAACATATTTTAATTTTACTATCAATTTCAAATACTGATTTGAAATCTTTTCGATTTTGCTTTCAATTTTGAATACCGGTTTGAAACTAATTCAATTTTGTTTTAAATTTTGAATACCTACTTTTATTTTTCACTTTTTTGTATTTATTTTGTTTTCAAATTTAGAAATCGATTTTTATTTTAAATTGTGAATACCTGATTTTATTTTATTTCGTTTTGTTTTCACTTTTGAACTCCAATTTTTATATTTCATAATTTTATTTTCAATTTTGAACACCAATTTTGGATTTATGATATTGATGTCGGTTTTTTTATCGAGGTTTTAAATGATATTCAAAATCGGCTTTGAAACCGGTTTTAAGATATCAGAAAAAGTGTTACCATATATTATAAAAAGAAAATAAACAGCATTGTAGAAAATCACTATAACTTCTTTGCTTTATTTAGAATTAAAAACTATGTAAAATATATTATAATAGTCATAATTATTATAAATTAACTATAAAATGGTAAGTAGTAAGTATGTAGTATCTTCCCCAAAATAGATATAGTAGTACCGAGGTATACTGTATGATGAAATTTTCTGGTAGAGAATCACTAATGTAACGGTTTTGATATAATATGATTTATATAGTTTTTACTACTTAAAGTTTATACCTTGATATAGAGTCAAATTTTTATGTTAAACAGTGTTTTGGGGTTTATTTTGTAACCAAACAGCCATTGCAGCATTAACCGTTTTGATTTCGATCGCATTGAAATCGATACTCGTTTTAAATTTAAACATTACTAAGAATATTATGTTTTAAATTATAAAAATATTTAGCGTCGTGTCGCGATACACTGTGCCCGACAAAGTCGTGATAAATTATTAGGTAATTTATGCAGTCATGCAATATAACTACTACAATGTATGTCCAGGCAAAAAAAAAAAAAAAGTTTTCCAACGAAATTGTTGTGTATAATATAAATTATTCAGGTATTAAAGGGTAACGAAAACGGATTTCCACGTAACCGGATGACTAGACGCGCGTGGTTATTTGACCGGTTGAAAAGGTATCAAATGTACAGCATTCACTTCCGGTCGTAAATCGATGTCAACCATAGGCGTGTAGGTAAGGGGGAGGGGTTTGGGGGTTCAAACCCCTCCCGTTGATTAACTCTTAATGGAAAAACTTGTACGCTTTTAACAAGAAAAAAATTGACAAGTATATAAAACATCAATAATAGACGTTTTCCCTAACAAAAAATACTTTTAATTCTAATAAAATTATGTTATTAAACTAATTGTAAATATATAATCGGATATTCAATAGATACTAAGTACGTTTTAAGTTTAAATTTTTTCCTTGTCTTAAAATATAGAATATATTATGTTAATTATTACATTTGTATTTTCCTGTATGTTATAGAGTTCTACATGCATTTTAATTTGCATCAGGAAAAAAACAGACATACTTTGCACCACGGGTATTTTTCGTTTTTTGGTTAGGATTTTCGAGATTTTTTCAGTATAAGTAGAATTATATGCGTGAGTAGGTGTGTTAAATTTTTAGCTAATAATATCAAAAATTCAAAATTATATCAGATAAATTCTAAAAAGAACATGAAGTAATTCCAAAATAGTATATTTACACCAAAAAGGATCAGATTTTTTGAAAAAATGATTGTCTGTATTACACTATTGTTGATAATGAGTGAAAATTTCGAGTTTCTAGTCCTATTAGTTTCGGTGTTATAGCAAAATTAACAAAATCAAATTTATAAAAATTTCATTTACCACATATTTTGCTTATTATTCTCAATTTTTCGACAGATTTTCCTCGTTTTTTGGAAAAAGTATTGAGAAAACTTAAAAATGACTTACCTACTAAAAGTACCAATTAGATATAATTTCAGATCTAAGAAAATAACTATTTAAAAATTTTGAGCAAATATTTCTATACGAAAACGTGTACAAATAAAAAAACAAAAGAAAAAAAAACATAATTGTAAAAACCCTATACTTTTTTCATTCAACTCAGAATCTAAAATGTGTTCGAACGAGATATTTCTAATTTTTAGTTAATTGAAAAAATACTGTAAATTATTTTTTTACTATTATTTGATGAATATTTCAAGCGATTTCATGTTCCTATTACCATTATTTTTTTAGTACCAACTTGATAATACTAATATTAAATGAACAAAATATGTTTTTACATATTTTACTCAAATTTAAGATAGTTTTCCTCACGTTTCTATTAACTCTTGAGAATTTTGAAAAATAACATCTAAGTTTAGGTTTAGTACAATGTTTTCAAAACTTTTGTTCCGTAACTCTCATGCATTTAGTCAAAAATTTAACTTTTGAATCCCTCCCGTTTAAAATCTATACATACGCCCCTGATGTCAACCATTAGAATGTATTTGAATTTATAATAATATTACAAAATATTACAATAACGTGTATGCGAGATAAACGATAATTTATTTTCCATCGTTGAACGGACAAAAAGTAGCCTGAACGTTTAGGCTAATCGCAGACACATTATTTCGTAATAAGTGTTTCCAAAACTTGTTAAATCACTTTTTTGTTTTGAGTTATCGGTATAATAATTGAAAAATGATATTATTGTAATTTCGATAGAAGACAGAATCATTCAGAATCATCAAGTTAATTTCCGAAAAGTGTGAAATGTGAATGTTTAGTTCAAATCAGTGTTAAGAATAGATAACGAAAATTTTATCTAAATAACATACAGATAATTTTACATGCATTTATCAAGAGGCCTACAGGGAGATCGCTCAGTGTGGCGTGATATAATATACAATTACACGCACTATAGATCTTTTACCCGAGCGGTATAATATTTGTTCGTCACATTTCGCACTCGTATAATAATTATTACAGGGTTTAAGCGCGCGGGTTGTACACGTTTTCTCGCGGTTTACCGCTAATGTATACTTTTCGGCGCGTGGAATAATCCCGCGGAGACGTTAAGTGTTTGTTTTGAGTATTTATCGTAGGTTACCAAGGTTCGAATCGTTAACCTTCGGGCCGGCAACGCGCGAGTTTTATTTACACTCGCTTTATCTTAGACATGTACATAATATTAGACATTCATGAGTGCACATAACTCAGGGGTAGGTACGAAACGCGTAGTCAAATATTTAAACGTTTTTCGAATATTATTAATTTTGACCTCACTCTCTCTCTCACAATATATTTATATATATATATATATATGACGCAAAACTGCCGCGTGGTGGCATCTGACACGTCGTCGGTTGTGTATTTGTGTTTTCGTGCCAAAGTTCAAGTTATCAAAGATACCGTTTGTCGTTTGCAAAAACCACAATCGAACTTTACGGTTCTACCTTGGTGACTCAAATTCTAAAACTTATGCTGTATAAATATTATCGTAACGACTATGTGCAGGCATAAGGTCGAATAAGATATTATATCGTTATAACTGGGGCTCGGAATTCGATGAAATAAAAATATTTAAGAAATTTCACTAAAAAAGCGAATAAAATGAAAAAAAAAAATATTTGTATTATAAAGGTATATTTTATATTTTTCAGTTTGCATCAAGGGTGTTTTTAACTTCTCAGACGGAATGCTCTTATGTGTATGTAAAATATTATACAAAAGATATGTTATTTTTTCAATAATACATTTCTGAGAGGAGCTTTAGTTAATACAGAATACAAATTATCAGATTTGTATAAAAAAAAAGAATGAGAAATCTGTCATTATTTGAATCAACCGCTATTTTAGCCATAATTATAAAATAAAAACGCTTCTAAAAAATTATTCAGAGAGCCAACTTTATGAAAATTATACTGAGTGTATACGCGAGGAAACTTTTTGTAAAAAAAAAAAAAAAAATTATTGAAAATAAATAGAATTAATTTTATGAAAATCCCAATAGGCTAGGTTAATTTACGGCATGTTTTGCCGTTTTTACTAAATTTTTCTACAAGTCTTTCTCGTTTTTGTAAAAAGTATTGAGAATTTTGGAAAATAAACACTCTAAATTACCACTTGGGTATGATTTCGAATCAAAAAAGTTACAGTATTAAACTTTTGGACAAGTATTTCAATACGAAACAAAGGTTTTGTTATGGGAAAAAAGACAAAAAGAAATTAACATCATTGTAAAACTACTAGCTTCATCGCTCCACGTAGAATCTATAATTCAAATAAATACAGCAAAAATACTAAAAAATGACCTTATAGTTATTAGATCAAGGTAACACTTTGTATTGAATGTTATTAAATTATTGTTATCCAACTTGGGTACAGGTATACAAGCCCCTGTTTATGGGATTTTTTTTTTTGGGCAGGGTGCTGGTCTCGTCTATAACTTAAAATTTTATAGTAATCAATGATTTATTGATATATCTTTTATTATACATTTTACATATTTTTTGGTTCTGACTGAAGCGAATAGTAGTAAATGTAAAAAAATTGATATCATGGGACGAATTAACTTTTTTTTATCGACAATTAATTAGCGTAATTATTTATTATGTTTTGTTGTATGTTTATTAATGGCTTATAGTTTAAACATGTAACATATGTTTTAAAACTGGAGCTTTCATTTCAGTACTTTCAGATTATTTTATTAATAATAATTACTGCATATTCTGTAGGTATTTATATTGTAATCTAGGATCATTTTTTATGGGCAGCCAGAGGCAATTTTCTAGGGAATTTTCGGATAGTTTTTTAAATTCTTTTTTTTTATTTATATTGACTGTAGGAAATTTAAATACGGGCTCTAAATATAATAACTTTAGCTTGGGACAGAGTCGCTTATGTTATCTGCTAAAATTTAGTCATTAGAGCTATCAATATTTTAAGAGGAATAATTGGGTACGTTACATTTTTGCAGGGCATACGGGGCCAATTTTTCGACAACTAGCCCCAGGGTTCACAGGGTCAAACCGTTAGGTTTACAGGGTTCACAGGGTTATACTGACCTCTTGTTCGCAATGATGGTGTTCCTGTGGAGGTTCTCGAGCAGAGCCTGCCGCTTCATGATGTTCCGCCATTCCAGCGTGTTGTCCGCGTCGTCCTCGCCACTGCGGTCCTTCTCGGCCGGCTTGAAGTCCTCGACTTCCGCGATCGTGTTCTCGCCGTCCTTGCCGTAATTGTTGTTGTTAGCCTTGTTGTCGATGTCGTTGTTGTTGTTGTTGTTGTTGTTGTTGATGGTGTTGTTGTTGTGATGGAAACTGCTCGGCAACGCGGTGTACTGCATCAGCGGCATACCGTTGTCCTCGTACTCCTCCGGCGCCGTGTCCTGCACCGTGAACACGGCTTTCGGATCGTCCTTGGGCGGCTCCTCCGTGCTCGACGCGCTGTAGAACTCGTCGTCCTTTTCCGCGGATGACGACGACTGCGTGCCGTTGAGCACCTCGTCCAACAGGTTCGGGATGATGCGCATTTTCGGTTCGAACTGGGCAAACACACATGAGAAATACGATTAAATCTCGTAGAATTAAATCTTTGCAAAAGATTAATATTTTCAATATCGTAAATATTAGAGAGCCTAGACAATTACAGTTTGGCCGACTGAATACATCATAGAAGCCATTTTTCGTTCAAACTTTACCAGCTCTTTTTATGTTTTAAATTCGTTTTCATTCTAAAATGATCGCGTTTTGCATTAAAGATAATTATTAAACTTTTCAAAAGGTACGTTTTTATTTCGAAATATAGCTAGTTAAGATTCTCCACAGATCTACTAGACTAAGTGAGGAATCAGTAGAGTATGGGATATTTCATTTAATAAAATTATACAATTATGATAATGCAAATACTTTGCGCGCGATGCTATAAAATTGTTAAAACGAAAAACGGCGTCCGTAATCACTGCAGTTGACATCCAGCCAATAAAAAATGCTTATTGATTTGACCACTATCTTTATCATCTAGGCCATGCATTTTATTATAAGCAACGCATATGATTGGAAACCAAAACCAAAACATGCCGCTGTGATTTGCCCTAAATTGTTAGTGTTTTCATTGAAACGTTGAATGTCAAGCAAATTATGCACGAAAAAGCTTCTACGAATTAGCCGGTGAGAGAATATATTGCATTAATATTTATTATGTGATACATACTATTACGTGATAACAGTTAAAAATGGACAAAACACGACTAAATAATTAATGAAACTGTTAGCAAGATGACACAGCACAAAAAAATATGTTCTCCAAACTACTAACTAGGAATAAACGAAATTTTTGATTTTAAAACGTACAGAGAATAAAACCGTTTCTTCCGAGTGTGGAGAACGAGCGCGAGAAAATACGAAAACATATTCTTTAGACGGAACACCTGTTTCTTTAGTTAAGGGATCAGACGTGTGTTGATAAAGTGTATACAATATTCGAGGAAAAAGCCAGTTAAGCTCCGGAGCTGTCTCGTTTTCCGACGGAAAATAAAAACCATACAGCTGGAAAAACGTTATATTTCCTGTACATCTGTACAGAACTCCACTGTTGTCTTGTTCTTCGTACTACTCGGAGAGCATGTAAATGAAGATAGAACGTAGATAGATCAGTAAATCACTATTATCTATAAAAATAAATTTTTCTAATTTACCGAAATTTCCCTCTGACTCCAGTAATCTACACCTAACCTCCATTTGAGGGGTTTCTTACACAGTCATATCACTTGGTAACCCACTTAGGTGCCATCGATGGTACTTAATTATTATTATTATTATTTTACTTTTATAGTGTTTGAGTTTCAACTCAACTTGTTCCCAGGGACTGGAATTGAACCAAAAAAACCGGTACAGGAATCCAAGATTTTAAAATAAAAATATCAGATTTTACAAATTTCTTAATTCGTTTATATATATATATATTTTAAATACAAATACATTTCCTCAAAACTGTCTTCTTTAAATTATTATTTCTATTCTTACTTCTTAAAATAACGTGCTAACAAATGGAAAGAATCGGTTTTGGAACCTAAGGACACTTAAAAATTGAAAACTGGAACCAAAACCTTTAAAAAGAATAATTGGGAACCGGAATCAGAACCTTTACCTAACCCAAAAAAATGAGAATCGGAACCGTAAAAACAAAAGTGAGTTTGAAAAAAATGGTAGATAGCTTGTCTGATTTTTATTGGGTTGATATGAATAAAATTACTCATAATGTAATAATAATATTCGGCATTCCAATCTATTGTATCATGTTTTTTAATTTTTTAAATTGTTGATTGTGTTGAAAAGCATAGAATATCATCACAGTAATATTTTTTAAAATTATCATTGTTATGATTGTGGAAACATTTAGTCAATTTTTCCCTGCTGTACTTACATATTACTAATACTCTCTCTATTGCGGCATTAGCTCTTCGATTTACCCCATAAAAATTATTCAGATTTTTAAAATCATTTTTTGTTCCATTCCTACTAACATCTCTAAATTCGGTAGGCATTATAATTTTTTTCTTGAATTGAAATAATTTTGCGAAATTCTTGATGTCTGGTAAAATTTGTTTTACATAAAACGAAAATACATCCAAAGTTTTATTTTTAATATTTTTTGATTCTCACCCGTTGATTTCGACTTCTGTTTAAGGATCTAAAAATCGAACTTTGACTAGATTATAGAGCTGTGCAATTATAATTTTTTCTTTTTTTCGTGAAATAATTTATTTTACATGCATAGTATGGAAATGACGGGATTAAAACGAGACCACCCTCTGAAAGCGGGACAAAAAGCGCCCTGTTCGAAATTTTTCGGCATATCGGGAAAAAAGGGACATTTCCGTGAGGTCACCCAAATCTAGTTGCACAATAATTGTTTTTAAAGCTTATCGTTGACTGGTTGGTCGTTCTAATTAATATTGGCTTTTAAACAGCTATAGTATTACTGTTTTAGATTCTGAACTAAGTGAAGAAGCAAGTGTTTTTACAATGATGTTTACTTTTTTTTTATTTTTTTTTCTCTGTTCAACTTTTCGTATGGAAATACTTGTCCATAAGTTTCGATCAGTAACTTTTTGATACCGGATTTCCCTCTAGATTGTACTTTCATGAGGTCAACTACCCAAAAATTGACAAAAACGGCCCGGAAACCATCATTTTTTGATCCGAACTATATGAAAATTTAAACATAGATAGAAAATAATATGAAAAAGATTGTGACGCAAGAAAATTTTGGAAATGTGAAAAAAGAATTTTGGACATTTTTCTAACATTTTTTTTTTATATTATTAACTTCCCTCGTTCAGAGTCGTTTTATTGAAGAAATGATTTATCGTTTCTTTAAAATTCAATACACCCGTCAAGAGAATCCCACCCGACGTGCGAAGAACACCCCGACGAGCGAAGTACACATTTTTTTTTTATTTGTGATTTCGACAGAAAATCAGAAATCATTTCGATCTTCTACGAACGTACGTAGAATAATATGATGTAGGGGCGAAAGCATGCGTGTAGTATAAAATATTGCAGGTTTTCCCTGCCTCCGGCAAAATCCGACTCTGGATCCGCCACCGACTGGACAAGTCTCGCGGCTGACCTAAGCGTTTATTGAGTGGCCGCGGATTCGTACGTGCTCGTAATAAACCCGAGCCCCCCCCCCCATTCGTACTTGATTTTGGGGTTAGAGCTGTGATTTACCAACGAGGGTGTGCTCGTGCGTGATGTGTGTTCGCTAATATAATATGTACACTCGACTCCGGAAATTTGAATATTAGTCAATAAATTATTGTCAATTTTCTCTACGTGCAATTGACCTGATTCCGTGAAATCGTAGTCGGATTTCGAATATTGCAAATTTACCGGCGTATATAATAATAATATAATGTAGTGCTGCAGTCGAGTTTTGATTTCACAGCAGCAACGGTTGAAATTTAAATAATAATTATTCCCGTCTGTCACACGACGACCGCATTCGATTATAATAAATAGTAATTAAAAATTTGAACGATACGGCATAACGGGATGGCGTTAAACTTTAAACTCCGTTGAAAAGCAAATATTTTTTCGAAAAAAAGAAATAGAGTCAGTGCTCGAATTGAAAGAATTGAACACATAAGTCTAAAAAAAAAAAAATTAGCGTCCTCAAAAATTGTAATATTTTATAAACCTGTGAGTTATCTGGGGATTTGCTTTCCTCCAACATCTATCACTATAATTCCTTTAATTTATTCATGTTTAAAAGAACTATTTTTTTTATTTATAAAAAATATTAGCATAGATAATAACACCATTGTAATTGTACCCATATAAAAATAACTCGGGACTCTATTTAGTTGAATTCAATTTTATTCTTATTCAAGGAACAACGGAACTGCTAGTGTTTCCAACAAATATTTTGAAAAATCAACCATCTGATAACAAAAAAAAAAAAGACCAAAATATCATTGTATTTTGCTCATTTTAATGAATTAAAACTTAAATAACTACAACAATTTACTATGAAATTTGAATTAAATAATTCGTTTAAATTAATGAATAATGATTATTTAAAAAAAAATAGTAACCTAAAATAATAGATTAAACGTAATACGACGATAATTCGATGTTTACTATTGGAAGTCCAATTGTATTGCTGGATTTAACGAGTATAAAATTGTGTCACAAGCTGATACATCTAAATTCTATAAATGAACCAGAGACATATTGGTGAAATAAATCCATTGCGTTTGTTTTGTCGATAACCGAAATAAAATTTGCAAATCTTTATAATTTTGATTTAAGTTATAAAATTTCAAATTCAAATTGTTAGTTTTCATGATCTAATTGCAATTGTAAAAATGAGTCGTGAACACATTTTGAAACCTTGGGTCCTGTTTCCAGCATTCCATTATGAAAAATTAGGAAGGTTACGCTAGACTATAAAAAAAAAGAAGAGATCCTCCATCCATCCGCGTCCCCACTCGATTCAAGCCCTGCTTAAATAATTTAAATTTGTAATTTCGTCGGGAATGACGTATTTCACACGGTTCACTGCAGCAAAAGACTTCAATTTGGCGTTGTAAGTAAATATTTAATTTAAATTTTTTATGACGGTATTAAAAAAAAAAAAAAAACAAATAAAAAACGTAAAACACGATTTAAAAAAAAAAATAATAAATATTTTAATTGAGATTTATGGCCGTAATAAATTTGAAAACTTTATACAGGGTGATTTTTTAAGCGTGCTCACCCCCATTTTTGGCCGTAAAAATGCAAAATTTGGGATTTTTTTTCCGGAATGTTCAAATTACTATAAAACTAATATTTTTCATAACTCGTTTTTTTCATGTCATCTTAAGGGTGTCCCGTGGAGATACAAACTTTCTTTTTTCAAATGGCTACCCCCTGTTTTAATTACGGGATTATGTTCGGGTTATTTTTCTGTGAATTTTGATGTATTGAAATTAAAATTTGAACGAATAATTTTTTAATTATTCAAATTTAAATATTAAGGAAAATTGTTACTTGGGCACATATTTTAATTTATTCTTAATAGGTAAATGAAATAAGACGATCTGACTAATTAATGTTTTGTAAATGTAAAATTTAATCTCGTACACACGACATGATATCTATGAACATTTTAACCAAGTGACAATTTCCCTTAATATTTAAATTTGAATAATTCAAAAAATACTCGTTCAAATTTTAATTTCAATACATCAAAATTCACAGAAAAATAACCCGAATATAATTCCGTAATTAAAATAGGGGGTAGCCATTTGAAAAAAGAAAGTTTGTATCTCCACAGGACACCCTTAAGGTGACATGAAAAAAATGAGTTATGAAAAATATTGGTTTTACAGTAACTTGAACATTTCGGAAAAAAAATTCCGAATTTTGCATTTTTACGGGCAAAAATGGGGGTGAGCACGCTTAAAAAATCACCCTGTACATATATACATATATATATATATATAAGGAGTACGAATGATTTTTATACGGGATGAAATATATTATACTTTCTATGTACACGACGCGAAAGGAATTTTTTACATATTATTCATACGAATACGCTAATAAATTTGCAGGTGACAATCGATGGGAATTTCAGCGGTGGCGGTGGCATTGAAAGAGCGATACACCAAAATGATTTTATAATATTAGTTTATTACTGTGTGAAAACACACGACGTTCTGCAGAAATTATCCGCCGCCGTTTCGACAATTAACTGTCACGGACGTCAAACGCGCGCGTATAATAAACAAAACGCACGACCCGAACGATCGATATCGCGTCATCCCATTTCTGCGAAAAAACGTGTATAGGGTATAGTAAAATAATTATGCTCGGCTCTAGATTTAAATTAACGCAGTGCCCTACTTGAGGATCTCTTTTTTGTTTTCAGTTTTTTTTTTTTTATAAGAGTTCAACAAAATTAATCTCTCCGACGAAACGATTTGTCTGGCGACGCAATTATTAACGTCTATTACACTATTAATTAAAGCATTGAAAAACTCCGCAGACGAAGAATTAAAATAATTCCGCGTTGAGTAGCATTGTGCTTCTGATTTGAGCGAAGTACCTTATGATTTTACGATGATGTTTATAACCCCTCTCACCCGGTCCGTGAACATTTTTTTGTACAGAAATACTTATTCCAAAAGTTTCGATCAGTCATTTTTTGAATCAGAATTCGGCTCTAGATGGTACTTTATGAAGGTAATTTTTCGAAGTTCGTATTTTTTTCAAAGAATTGATACAGTTTGATATATGATTTTACTTTATTGTATTTCGCTTTGATTGTTTATTTGGTTGCTGTAGAAAATGTAATAGTAATCAATGAAATTTTCGAATATGGTAACCGCATGGTAAAATATTAGTCAAAAAATATTTATTTTTAACGTTGGTAAGCACCGTAACAAAAGTTCCATTCAGGATAGTTTTATTGAATGAATGATTTATCGTTTCTTGAAATATTTAACATATTTATAACCCCCCCCCCTCCTAAAGAGTTTCACACCCGATAAAAGAATACCTATGATGCGAAGTAAGTCTAGTTTTTTTTTAAATCGAACATAAAATATTTTATTCTTTAATAAATTGCACGACTTGTTCTAGTTTAAATTTTAAACTGAAAGTTTATACTAATTTCAATCATTTAAAATCAGTTTTGACGTATGGGGTTTTGAGCACGAAGTAGTTTTGATGGTTTTTTGGATTTTAACCATAAGATGTAGACATAAAATTAAAAAATCTATACATACTTCACATCATTGGTATTCTTGAAAAAAATAAAATAAATAAATAATCATTATTGTAAAAACAATAGCTTCTTCACTTCGTTCAAAATGTAAAATTTTGTTGTATTAGAATATTATTCAATTTTTTTTTGTCTTTAATTAAATTTTCATAAAGTTTAAATTAAAAAAAGCCAGACATACTTCGCACAATGGGTGTATTTCGGACGACGGATGGTATTCTCTTGACGGGCGTATTAAATTTTAAAGAAACGATAAATCATTTCTTCAGTAAAACGATTCTGAACGAAGGAAGTTAATAATATAAGAAAAAAAAAAAATGTTC
>JAIPRM010002504.1:0-30141 GCA_025469315.1 Stegophylla sp. TES_Ste_2020 | reverse complement strand
TATTTACCCATTCGTGCCAGTATTGTAAATAGATGTTATTATTATTATTATTATTATAAATTAATATAATTTCTACTTTTTATTTTAAAATAAAAAAATATTTGATTTTAAATTAATAACGTATAATTAGTCTTAAGTGCTTTATGACAAATGTTGGTTTATTGATACATTTTCGGTAATAACATTCAAGATTGAGAACCCCTGGTTTTTCGTTATCGCGCCGCCACCACCGTGCCAATCTATCTGACAACGACTGTACATGTATACATAAACATATAATAGCGTATACATATACATGGCAGTCCGTGTAATATGTGACAACTGATGAGGCGTTGTGGTTTTGAGAAATGTATTTGGGCGGCAGTCCACACCGTAATTACCGACTTGATTCGTATTAAATTTAGCGTCGAAAATTATAAAGGATAAGATAAGCGAATAACAAAAACCTTTGTGTCCGTATTTTCTTCGAGTTTTTTCAGTCTTAACCTTGTAAAATGTTTAATTCTTTATCCGTAAGAAATTTTATTGCACCAAAATATTCGCAATGAAATTTTCTATCTAGACACCAAATTTCAAAACAATTTTCTCATATGTACGTTAAAGTGCGTGATTTTAAGTATAACTAACGAATTCAGGCGAAATTCTAACTTCAAACGGTTATAAAAAAAAATATTAACTAACGATTTTTGAGATTTTTTCAGGTCAAGTAGACATATCTGTCAGTGAGATAATATTAATTTTCAAGACTTAATATCAAAAATCAAAAATTTTATTACATAAAAACTAACAAAAAATTAGGTATTTCCGAAACTTTCAAAATGCTGCACTTAACTCAAAATTGATCAAATCTTTTTAAAATTTTTATGAAATTTTCTCGTGACTATTATTAGTGGTTGGTAAAAATTTCAAGTCCTTTGCTGCATTATTTTAGAAGTTATGTCAAAAAGTAATTTACAATTTTACGGAAATTGCGGCAATATAGGCATATTTAGCAGTTTTTTTAAAAAAATTTTTCAGTTTTTTCGCATTATTAAAAAAAATATTGAGAAATTTGAAAAATGACTTCTCAAAAGTACCATCTGGGTTTGATTTTGGATCTATAAAGTTACTGATCGAAACTTTTGGACTAGTAGTTCTATACGAAAGTGTTCATAGAGGAAGAAAAAAAAAATAAATATATATACATCATTGTAAAAACATAAGCTTCTTCACACAAGTTCAGAATCTAAAAAGAAAAAAAAGACGATTTTGCTGTAACTATTTATATTTTGATACTTGTAACTAATGCGAATAAATAATACTTAATTTAAAATTTTTTTTTGAATGAAATTAAGAAACACTCATTAAAATTTATTCAATTTGTCATTGACTACAATAATTTTTTCAGTAACAATATTTAAACAAGTTATTATACTACATTACCTATTTTTATGAAATACCTATTATAAATTTATAATAATACATAGGACCTATCAAATTCTTTTACTTTTGTCATAATTACGAATTTTTACACAAAAACGAGTTATGTTATATTTTATCAATTTTATGAATATGACATGGTTATATGCTTTATTTAATTAGTTTGAGAAGACTGAATGTAATAAGCAATCAAAAGCACGATTATTGTCAAAAGTTTAGAAGGCAAAGAATATTCTAGGCTAAGATTTGAACAAATTTGTTTTGGGATCTAAAAATGGATTTAGGGGCTGAGCCTGAACGATAATGTAATGTGTAAGAATAATTTTACATCGCCCCCTCCTTGGTGGAGCTCACACACACTACTGCTCCCCTCGGTTGTCTTGCAAACTTGTGTTGCGCCCCTTACACTTAGCACTCAACATTTGAATCAATGCTTCTTTAGATTTGGTGCGAAAAACCATATTGGTAGGCAATAGGTTATCCAGTGGTTCTCAACAGGTGTGCCGCGAAATAAACAAGGTGTGCCGAGAGAAATGTTTGATATTTGTGATTAAGATTATAATAATTTTGCCAATCATGTGCACGTGCTTTTGGCGGGTTTAACGTTTATTCGATGAAGAATATTTATGAAAACTATGCTAGTGTTTTTAGTTTATTTTACATGCGTTCTCTTATACCAACGTTCTAGTAGACTAATAGTCATTCAAATTATTACACTAATATCGACTATTAAATATTTAAATGTCAACTAATTGTGCAGGTCAGACAATGCATGTTTAGGTAAACCGTACACTGTACAGTTTTATCCCAGCTGAAAGTCTTAGCACGTAGCGATGACTAATGACCTAATGTTTACGAAAATTGTTGTTGTCAAATGCGTGAGTGTTAAAATTTGGAATTTATAATAGTGTGCCGTGAACTAAAAAAAGGTTGAGAACCACTGGGTTAATCATTATTTTTGGATTTTCATATTATAAAGTTTCGTACATAAATATCAGTTTTAGATTCTGAGTGGAACGTAAAAGCTTACATTGATGTTAATCTTTTATATTTATTTATGGGTAGACGTTTTTGTATAGAAATACTTGTCCAAAAGTCTCGAAAAGCAAACTTTTTAAAAACAGATTTGCCTTAATAGTCTAGATCTAGTTGATAATTTAAAGAGGTCATTTTTAGAAATTCTCAATTGTTTTCTCAATAAATGGGAAAAACTACCCAAAATTTGACAAAAAGACTCGGAAACTATCTTTTTATTCCAAACTTTATGAAAATTTAAACATACAACAATAATATGAGAAATATTTTAATACGCAAGAAAACTTTGATAATGTGCTTTAAGATTGTTTTTCAGGGGGGACTAAAATGAAATTTGACTAAGTATAAAATTCATAATTAATGATACTATTTATCTATACGAATAGCATTTAATTATTACGATTGGGGTGGGGGGGGGGGTAAAAACTACTCTTTAGAAGGGCTTAGCCACCTAGCCATTCTTTAAATACGCCCCTAATAATATAAAAAATGTTAAATAATTTTTTCTAACCCTTTTTTTCGTTAAATTGTTTTAGCTTCTCTTAATTTATAAGAAAAAATAAAAAATAAAGTTAAGCAAAATTTAGTAAAGTAAAGTAAAGTACAGTAAAATAAAGTTAAATAAAGTAAAGTATAGACAAGAAAACCAGAAATAGTTCGCACCAAGAGTGTTCTTCGCTCCTTGGTTTAGACATTCTTGATGCCTAGTGGGTGTGTTGAAAATGATGACAATCTCTAAAATTTTGAAAATGTGAAAAATATTTTGAACATTTCTCAAACTCTTTTTTCTCATTAATGTTTTTTTTCCTATTCTTTATTAGATAAAAAAAAGTATAGACAAAAAAGACCAGACATATTTTGCACCATGGATATTCTTTGCTCTTCGGATCAGATACTCCGGGCGAGTGATATTGAAAATTATCACTATTATTGTTCTTTATATTCTTATCTTCCTTCATTCAGTATCATATTAATAAAGAAATGATTTATTGTTTCTTTTTAATTCTACACATCCACAGATACTCTTAATGCTAAATATGCACACCTTTCTTGTCTATACTTTACTTTACTTAACCTTGCTTTAAATTACTTATTTTACTTAATAAGGTATATTAATTTAAAGATCATAATATATTCTTATTTTGTCCAATATCAATTCTTTTCATTTTTAATGATAATGAAGGGAATAAAATATTTAATAAAAACAAATTATATAATATTATATTATTTTGGGTTTTATTTTTAGGCCCTATCATTAAGAAATTCTGGTAACACCACTGCTTTAAGCTCTTATTATTATAAATCAACTGAACTGATTTCAAAAAATGTATATATAATATAAGTGAACCTACATACAAAGTATACTTATATTCAACTTTCTTTATGAAAATCAACTGAATATTTTATAAAAAAAAATAATAACAAAAAGAAATATATTATAATTTGGTTAACAATAATTTGATTAGTAAAAACACTTGCAAAAAATTGTTCAATGAGTCAAGCTCTAAAAAAATTTGACCACGGTAAAAAACATAAATAATCTATAGGCACAATTAAGTGAAGGCTTGCGGTATTTACCCCTCAATTCTAAAGGTCATACATTTTTATAAATTTTAAAAGTTTGTAATGCAGCAATTTAAGGAGCTAAATCTAAAAATAAATATTTTAGTCACCTCCTAAATTGAGAATTTCTTAATGTTTAAGACTTATGAAGAAATTGAGGTTTTTTATATTTTACGCGCTACCACGTCGATGATATATCGAATAATTAAAAAAAAAAATCTGATCAAATTAATCATATAATATCATTGCTGCATTAATTACGTCAAAAATGTAAAAATTAAAATATTCAAAACTTTAATTATCATAAGATAGGTATAGTTGGTATGTTATATTATTAAAACTGATAACTAAACTGAAAATTCAAATATATTTGGTAAAACAAGTCAAACCTTTTTAGGCAAAAATTTATAAAATAATTTAAACTTTAAATTGGCTTCTAAACAATATTTCTACAAATAATAAACATCAAAAATGTAAAAATCATAATTCTTAAATTTATTATTAAAATTGCAATTCTACACTTGTATTTTTTATTTTATTATAAATTATTCTCAACAAAACTTATAAATAGTATAAATCAATATTTTTCTATACAATAAAAAATCTTAATAAATGGAAAAGGAAACTCAGGTGTTTCATCAACAGTTCCAAAAAAAAAAAAACAATCTAAATTAAAGTTATAACATTTTGTAATTACTTTTAACTATGTAATAATTGCACGAAAAAATACAAAACAAAAAAAAATTTAACAGTCTTTAACTTAATAAATGTGAGAAAAAAAATTTAACAGTCTTTAACTTAATAAATGTGAGAAAAAAAATAATAATTAATGAACTTTAGGAGGTAGATATTACTTTAAAATGTTCAGCAGACCGAGTAGTATTTTTCGATTCCGACTTTGTTTCAATCATATCCGATCTATCTAAAAGATGATCCAATTCTTCGTCAGTAAAAACTAAAAAGTAATAAGAATTAGTTAAAAATAGTTGATAATAATATTAATTGAAAATAATACAAGAAATAAAATTAGATCACTCACTCAATCCGTTCGATTGAATGGTTTTAGTGTAACCAGATGATTCCAATAAATTCATTAATTCTTCAATGGTCACAAGATTTAGTTTAGGTAAACTGCTCTTATTAAAAGTACCTGAAAATTTTAATTTTATATCATACATATTATATCATTAGTATAACGCTTTTAATTTTAATTTAATAATAAATTAAGTTATTTTTCAACTTTAATTAAAATCTTCCTTTAAATTTTAGTATGGCAATTTAACCATTTCCACTGCTACTCGTGCAGCAATATTTACTTCCCAAAAAAATGACACTGATGAGAGGGTGGAATTGTATCATCAATGAGGGGGGGCGTGATGAGCGCAAGCGATGTGTTTACATATTCACGCTACCCACTTATAATATATATGATTACTAAAGATTTTAAAATGAAATTAATAGTAATAATAATTTAAAAAAATAACAATTGTGAATTAACAAAAGCTAATTAAATGCTTTAAATCTAACCATAATTGGTATTCATTCAAAGACAAGCATTTATACATTTTTAAATTTTAATTATTTATAATGTAATACTAGAAAATAAGAACTAAAATGTAACCTAACACTGAATTAAAAAATAAATATTTTGTTGTATAACTGTTAGTTTAAAACTGAATAATAAAATTTTACCACAGCCCATGATGAGTTTTTCAAGTTTTCTTTTGGCACAAGCTCGTTCTAGTATTTTTTCATCAACAGTATTTTTAGAACATAGTCGATACACAACAACTGGTTTATCTTGCCCCATTCTGTGGCATCGATCTTGAGCTTGTAAATCGCATTGAGGATTCTGAAAAACAAAACTCAATTCATCTTAATAATCATAAATAATACAAAAAAAAAAAACCTAATTAAAACCTAACCAATCAATGATTATATTTTGTACATATAAAATTAACCTTTATTAGTAGGAAACATGCTTATATGTTATATCAGTCACATAATATAACCTTTAGAAGATTGAATTATTTCAGTAACTAGTATAGAAAAATAATTTAAAATCCTAATTTTACACTAAAAGAATAAGTCTCACCCAATCACTATCAAAGATAATAACAGTATCAGCAGCCGTTAAATTTAATCCAAGTCCGCCAGCACGTGTTGATATAATCATTATAGTGCAATCTTTTGAATTGAATTTACTTATTGCATCAACTCTATCTTGAATTCTCATAGTACCATCCAATCTGGCATATACATAGGAGCGATAAATCAAAAATTCCTCAATTACATCTAATATCTGAGTCATTGTTGAAAACAGCAAAATCTGTCAAATAAAATAAATAATACTAAAATGTAATAAAAAATCATATTTTAATAAAAAATTGATACTGTTTTCCAAGAACAAATAAATGTTATTACCTAATTACAAAATATGTTTTAGTGTTCAAAATATTATGATTATTATATTAATAATTTAATACTACAAAGTTATTTTATACATCACCTTATGTCCACGTAATTTCAATTTTATTAACATGGCCTCCAAAACTTGAAATTTTCCACTCACTTTAATAATATCTTCATTCACAAGTATTTGATTTGTATTTGGAATTAAAGGCATATGAACAAGATATGGGTGATTAGCAATTTTTTTTAACTGTACAAACGGATTTTGCATAATTACTGATATTGCCATATTTGTTGGTTCAGGTACTCTAAAATAAATTAAAATACAATTTTAATTTTGATATGATATTTACTCTTTGTATTTTATACACTTACTCAATTTTTTTTTCTGTTTTAATAGCAACAAGGTCAGTATATTTTTCTATTGCTTCAACACACTTTCTTTTGGGTCTTTGTCCATAAATAACATTATCTTCCTCCTAAATAAAAATATATGATTATTCAGAAAGTTCCAGACAATTATCATTTTAATCACTACCATTAACTCATTTTGTAAGACTAATACAACTCATAAAATTTCTAACAAAATTAGTTATTGCTTTTAAAGAGTTAAGTCTCATAAATTCTAATCATTATAAAACAGCAATAACTATAGAAAAATAAACAAATGAATATATTTAATATTTTAATAGAAAGTACTAATTATAAATAAAATAAACAGAAACATGGATAGGAATAAAATTTGACTCTCCAAATGAAACTTTGTATATATATATATACAAATAACAAGAATATCAAAAAGAGAATTCTACTACACACCTTAATTTTTGACCTTCACAGTATTTAACATATGGGATACATTATTAGATTTATATAAAATAAAAAATAATGAAGTATGATTTTTTTTTTTTTTAAATATGCAATAAAGATATGGTAAAATATACCAAAATAATATTACTAAAAAAATACACACAATAGAAAAAATAATGTTATTTTTCACTTTGGGAATCTTGGAGTGAGAAAATCTTGTAGCTATAATGAATTTCAAAGGAACACTCTTTAAGTCTACCTTTAAATTTTCATAAAGTTTGGATTAAAAAAATAGAAATACTTTCCCAGTCTTTTTTGTCAAACTTCAAGTTGTTTTTGTTCCCTATTTGGAATTTTTGCAAAAGCAGCAAAAAACATACAAATGTATATAAAGCCTAGCACTAATAATCAGTAATATACAAGAAATATAATAATGTAATATCAATCAAAATTTCCATAGGTAGATAGGTTTAATTAGAATTTCTCCACGTGTATTTTAGTTCATGAGTAGAGTGAAAAAACTAGTATTTTTACACTGGGGTTTATTTTTTATTTGCTGTGAACACTTTTTTGTATAGAAATACTTGTTAATAAGTTTAGATTAACAACTTAAAGAATCAGAAATCGCCTCTAGATAGTACTTCTAAGAGGTCATTTTTAGAAATTCTTAATTATTTTTCAAAATTTTAGAAAAACTACACTAACTGTAACAAAAACCCCGTTAGAACTTAAACTTTTTTTTCTTTTAAATTCAAACTTTATGAAAATTTAAAAATAGATAGACAATGTGAAAAAGGTTTTAATGCAAGAAAATTTTTAATATATGAAAAATTTGTTTTTACTAATTTTTCTTTCGAACTTTCAATATTAAAATATAAAACAGGCTGAAAAAAAAAATTGACATAACCATAATATGCAAAGTATGTCTGAATTTGTTTAACCTGCTAACAATGTTGTGAATTTATAGTTCTAAAATTATTTATATTAATAAATTATATTCACTTTTTTTAAAATTATTTACAATGATCTGGTTATAAAACATTATTAACATATTTTCCAAGTTAAAAGAAACATTTTTAAATTTAAAACAATTCATAAAAAAATTAATTTAGTAAAAGAACAGCAATCTTTGATGAATAAATAGAAAATTCACCATTTTCTTGTTCAACAGTATTTCCATAGTCCTATTCAATGTAGCCTTATACAATGAATGCTGTTCTTCTGTAATAGGAGCATAAATAACAATTTCCTTTTTGGGAGGCAATATTAAATCTGTGTCACTTTTTTCCCTTCTCAAAAGAAAAGGTTTTAATATCTAAAAAGAAAAAATACAAATATCAGTGAATTATCAAACATATTTATGGAGTTAAAGCAATGATTAATTTGTCACACATTTTAACGTAAACAATTTTGACTGTACATTTCCTAATTTTAATTTTTAAAAATGATAAATAGAAATGTATATTTAAAAATTTATATCAAACAAAATAAACTCATATATTAATCAATAGTTATCAATTAGTTTAATTTTAAAATTATTTTAAAACAGTATTAATTCAAACTAGGGACTGGAACCCAAATCTTAAGAATTGGTTTTTGAAGATATTTTAGCAACTAAAATTAGTACTTATACATCATTTTTGATGGGAACAGACAAAGTTTAATTAAAATTATCAAAAACAAATCTGTGTTTAAGTTTAAATCCCCATTGATATAGCCACTGTACGTAAATTCAAAATAAAATTTTTGCATGTTGAAATATCACAAAATTCATTAAAATAACATCCGGCTAGTATAAAAATACTTATTAATATACATAAATACATCCTGATGACTTATACAAGAATATAATATGTTTTTATCAAGGTAACAATTGGTAACCAAGATAATATTAATTAATCCATAAATCATACCTTCAATATAATATCTAAAATTTCATCTTTCTTTGCCATATTAGCTATTTCATCATTAGAATGAAAAAAATTATCTATAACGAACCACGAATTAAAATCTTCCAGTGTTTTAAACATATTAGGCATTATTAAATTTAGAAGGGACCATAGTTCAGACATATCATTTTGAATCGGTGTGCCAGTAAGAATAAGTTTATTTCCACATTCAAAAGTGCGCATGCATCTAAAATAATTGTATACTAAATATTGAGAAAAATCAGTCAAATAGGCAATATATTTACTTGGAAATTGCAGTGTTAATGTTTTTCAATTTATGGCCTTCATCAATCGTAATATATTTCCATGAAATATTATTTAATGATTTTATATCATATCTTATAACCTCGTATGTTGTAATTATAACTGGATAGCAATAAAAATCATTTACTTTAAACTTTTGTCTAAATTTTGATTGCAATTTATTGCGTTCATCTGCAGTACCGTGGTATAAAACAGTAGGTATCTTTAAAAAAAATCGAAAATATCATTAAAAATATTATAAAAAAATTTAAATTCTAAATCCTGATATTTACCATTGGAGCAAATTTAGCAAACTCTGATAACCAATTAGGTATAGTAGACAATGGTGCAATAACAAGAAAAGGTCCATCAACTTTCTTTTCTAACAGGAAACAGTAGAATGCTATGGTTTGAATTGTTTTTCCAAGACCCATATCATCAGCCAAAATTCCATTCAAACCATTTTCATACAATGTCTAAAACATGAAATAGAAATAATTCAATTTTTAGAGTTCATAAATATTTGACTCATCATAAGAAAATAATTAATTTCATTTATTTCAATTAAAATTTAATTTTTTTATTGGTAACTAAGAAAAACTCAATTATTTTACAAAACAGTAATATATTATTATAATAATACATTTAATAAAAACAATACATGGGACAGACGCTTGTAAAAACAAAGATTTTCATATAGCATTTTTTTTTTTTTTTATTGCAGTATTTATTTTTATAAAGAAATTATTTTATGTAGAAAATATAAAAGTTATATATTTATAAAATATGTATATTTTAAACATATACATCTCTAAAAATATATCATGATTAATTTCTTTGCAAAATTATTCTTAATTGATTTTTATTTTATCATTTGATCACAACTTATAATAAATACAGCAATTAAGTTAGACCGTTGCTAATAATATATAATATGTTGTAAAATACAAACTGATGTCTAAGTAAAACTTAGAAATAACCATCTACTAGGCATGTTCAAGATCGTCCAAATCTAGACAGGCAAAATCGAAATGAATCTTTAGAATAAAACACAAAAATGGAGAACTTAATAGCATTGACGTACAGTAGTATTAGAAAGTGGGCAAGTGTCAAAAACAAGTGTTATAAAGATAAATAATTATAAAGGTAAATTTTTAAAAAAATTCCTATTTTAAAGTTTTTATTTATTTATAAACAAAATAATCTTCCATTATTTTTAACAAATTAATTTGTTATTTTATTACAAAAAAAATAAGTTATTTTTTATTTATATTAACAACTGTTGTTCATAAATAATAGTACCTCAACTTAAACTATGAAGATGTCTACTTCCTTCGAATAACAGGAATAAAAATAATCTTAAATTAAACCTAATTCTTACGAAAAGGGAAAATACTATCAAATAATATAAATTTTACAAAAGCATACACCTTGTGATCACATAAAACTATAACATTATGTTGTTTTACAAAAAAAGAAAGTTTTCGGACGATTGTGGTACAAGAAAATAGATATCTGAAAGTAATATAAACACTAGATGCAGTGTGCTTCCAACTGCTGCATAAAAACTTGAGCCAGCTCGCTCTACCACACTTGGCCATTTTTACTATAATAGATAAAAGCCAGATAGTCGAAACCCCGAGCGCTTCAGTTAATATATAGCATACCTACATATATCATTAATTAATTTCTTAAATTTTTTCTAATGATTATTATTATAATATTTTACACATGCATAATATAGATGAAGTATATAGTATATAAAATAAAAAAACCTACATTATGACTTAAATAAATTGGTATTTTCTCCTTCTTGAATGGGCATGCGGCACTTACCTCTGACCACATGCCACTGCTTGACAGATAGCATCATTATTTTTTTTAATGCTAATATTTGTATGCAATATAAAAGTTAATTTTAATTATTTATAAAAAATATTACATATTGATATTTTTATAAATTACCAAACCTAACCGTGATTAAAACTATAAAAACTGTTCACAGGTAATTTTTACTATTTAAAATTTTAAGTATTAAATAAATATTGGTAATTACTTAATTTTAATTTGATATAATAATAATAATAATAATAATAACATAATTACTTAATAGGTTTTTTATATAGTAAAATACCTATATAATAATATCAAATAATGTGAATTGGTGGAATAAGGAAAGGTACGATTTTTGTAGAAAAAAGAATAGATCAATTTATGAATTGAAGGAAACGTGAATTGGCAGCCGGGATAAGTATGTTTTTGGCGTAATCCGGCTATGCCCACAAAAACAAGTTAACCTACTTAATATGTAGCAAAATCCTAACTTGTTTTGTAAGCCACAATATTTGTATTTCAGATAATATTATACATTATCAATCTATATTCAATGTTAACAAAAAATATATGTATGCATCAATACAATAGTATTCATTATAAATATCGGAAATTTCCGATAAACAATTGATATTAATAAACAATTGTTTATTTTTTGATATTTTCGATATGAATACAGTCTGTTCATATTTCGTTTTATTTTAGCAAAACCAAATATCAAAATGTTAACATTCATAATTAGCAAATAAAAAACGAGAATCAAGCAGTCCATGATCTATGCGTTCAACTGTCGACAAATTTCCTGAGCCCCTCCAATGTGTCAAGCTACATGTGTAACGAGTAGTGAAGAGGGGATAGGAGCAGTAATGTGGTGGCTCTAGTGTCAGTTTTTTTGTTTTATGGTCGCCGCCAACATGGTTTTGGGAATAACCTCTCGCTACGTTAATTTAAATGGTGGGGCATACGAAGCTTACTATATACTTCAAAAATATTCTGTTTGTATACATTAGCATACATTTGAATACTTACTCTAATCCACAATAAACCATCTATCTGATGAGTTTTAAGGTGTCCTTGAAATAATTGTGGTTGTTTAAAAAGGCTTAAATAATTTTCATCTTCATCAGTATCCTAAATAAAATGAATACTTATTTTGATAAAATAAAACACAATAATAGTTATTTGTATATAATATTTTAATGGAAGAATAATATCTTAAAATTAAATTAAGTTTAAACTTTATAAATTATAGCAATCTTTTTTAATAAATGAAAGATATTGAGAGAAAATATGATACTTCAGTTATTTAGAGTTTTGGTAAACAAAGTATACAGTATTTATTGATCTTCATCTCATACTTACTATTTTATTAGTATAATATTCCTTACATAGATAACATTAAATACAATTTTAGTTTTAGTAGATAGTTATGACTTTTTAAATAAAAATCGGAATTGGAATACTATAGCAAAAATATGAATAAAAAAAAATAAATAAATCGTATATCATTGTATAATATTCTTAACTAAATATATGTTTAAATATGGACAAATTGAATAAATATTAAAAAATTGAATGAGAAAAAATTATTTAATTTTAAATTCTGATGAGAGTAAGAAAATCTAGTGATTTTAAAAAATGTTTATATATTTTATGTTTATATTTTTTTTTACACTTTTCTCATTGAAAATTAGTTCAAATCACAGTAATTTTAGTATACATTTCTAGTAGAGAATTCTGATAAACCATCATACTTTTTGAGAGGTTCTTCCCATTTATAAACAAGAAAAAACTGCCAAAAATGTTAAAAAAATCAATGGTATAAAAAGTCGTTATCTATATTTTCATGAAATTAAGTATAAGTAGATTTGATAAATGCTTCAATACAATTTTAGTGGTAAACATAGAATTTTAGAAATATCATTAATTTTTTCAAATAATATTTTGCAATCTTGGTATTATAAACTGAAAATTAAATACAACAAATTTACTCATATTTATATCTCCCAACTTCACTGAAAAATCAATATATTTGATCAGTTGTATATGCATTTAAAGATCAAATTTTTACTGAATAATTTTCACATAAAATAATGATTTTTTATCTTATAAAATGTTAATTTAAATTGTGCTTATTTACTTATTAACTTTTTTAAAAATTTTTTCTATTTATGAAAAAGTTTTTGTAAAAATCAGCTAGATGAACACATTTTTATATATTTTTACGAACATCTAAATTTATAATTATATTTGTTATTTATACAGAATATACAGATTTATTTTTAGTTATTACGTTATAACGTTTCTAATTTATTGTTTTAAAGGGTTGAAATTTTAGTAAAAACATACAAAATACCTATCATTTTTAATTTTTGTTAAAATCAAATTAACTTTAAATATATAAATAATAAATAATATTGAATATATATTTAACTTCTAATGTATTTGAAAAGGCTATTTTTATAAATCATTAAATTGGCATAGATTAATCTATTACTAAATAGTTTAAAGGCCCTTGTATTATATTGAATTTCAATTCATAATGATTATATTGAATAAAGGATTTGTTGTTTCTGACAACACACCCTATCTGAAGAGCCAAGAATACTCAAGGTACAGAGTATGTCTGACTTGTTTGAAGTATATTTTTATATTTATAATATAATAATAGCAAACACATTCTTACTTTGCTTGAATTTTCTTCATTCTTAGATGTATTTCCATTCAATTTTTCAGAATTTTCTAGCTCCGTTCTAGATATAAACAAATTATAAAATAAATCATTTTTTATCTCTAGTACTGTACTAAATTAGTTAACAACTGAACACTCATTATTTTCATTAAAAAACAAAATTGGGCATCCTAATTTTATCTTGGATATCGAAATCCCATGAATTTTGATACATAGAGGAAAAAAATATTTATTCTCCAGCATTGTTAATTTTTAAATTTTTTTACAAATAGTATAAAATCAGTTGTATTTATACATATATGTCAATTTTTATTACCGAGTTAATCCCTGGGTATTTACTAAGAATACATCCAAAATGGTTCCTAGATTATTTAAAAAGCAATTTAAATTTTCTTTCTCATTACACACAGACTGTTATGACTGTCTACACTTAGAAGGTATGGTTAAAGAAAAAAAAAATGTTATACTATTGTGATATAACATTATAATTAAAATATAATAATATAATTATCATATAATATTGTGTAGAAGTTAGTTACATGTGTAATGGGTCCCCATCTCAGTTTTCCTGTCAGACATTTCACTATCCGTTCAATTTACCAGTCACTCTAAAACTTTAGAACCATAATAAATATAAAATAATAATTTTTAATAAATCAAAAAAATGAATAACTACAAATCGAAAAAATAAAATTATAATAAATTAAGCATTTAATAACTTGACAAAATACAAACATATTACAGATGATTAGCACAGACATATATAAGATGTACGAACAACGTTTTTGAAAGACTATTTGAATGTATCATATTACTATAATATCATATATATGTTATATGATATGATATGATGTTATATGATATGTTGATTTAATATTTGGGTTTAAAGATAGTTTTATCTAAATTACTAGAGATGTTTTTGCACAAACCAGACATAGCTTTTCCGTTTAGACTAGCCATATATCGATAGTCCCGTCATAACTATCTTATACAATGCTGCTCTAAAGATTAAAGTATATTATAGTTTAACGCATTCAATTCATCTTGGCTGACGGCGATCATCACAATTTTAAAATATCAGAGGTTCAGAAACTAAATTATATTGAAAAAATAATGGTACTGCCTATAGTAACACCAACTTAAGTGTACTGAAGTAAATTGAATAACAAGAATTTTCGATTGATGGCGATTTGATACCCATAAATTAATTACTTTCATAATAATGTTACATCAACAATAAATACTGATTATTCTATGAATATTGGGAATGATAACATTGGTAAAACATGTAACTTAGATATATTATGTAGTAAGTAAATATATAAATATTAAGTAAATATGTAATATGTTCAATTTTACATTTTATAATTTAAAAGTGAATTGGATGAGGAAATGTCAGATAGAGATGTGTCCATAAACCATTTAATATTAATGTTAATATTATATTTAAAAAAAGTAATAAAATTATAAAAAATAAAATGAAATAGGTACTCTATTATTAATTAAAATATATTTTATATATTAGTATAAATGTATGATAAATGTTCCAAATAAAATAGCCCAAGAGCTTACCAAAAGTAATTGATTAGGTATTACTCTAAACAGAGAAGCAAAAATGTTGAAGAAACCAAGTTAAAAGCTTTTATTGATATATTTACAAAAACTAAATGCCAATGTAAAATAATAATTGCAAAGAAACTTCAAAATACATTCACATTTTGCGAGTAACTAAAAATTATTTCTTAAAACCATCAAACTAATTCATATATAGTTCAAATAGGTTTAATTATTACTTTAAGGCAACAATTTTCCATTGGTCTACAAGTGCAAAACCAGTAAATACACTACTAGTTCAAGCCTTCTATTAGTTAAATGATATTACAATAGTGAAGTATACATAAGATAATTAATTCTATCCTATTTAAGTTTAATCAGCAAAGTAAATTCTAATTATTTGTCAGATTTATCAGGATCTTAAAGTATAACAGATGCTACTCATATTTTTTGAGATAATTAACATCTTAGAAGTTGTTCAATTGTTTAATCAAAAACCTATAGAATATTAATTATAATCACTTACGTAATGATTTGTTGTTTGCAATATTGTAATCTTGATTCCATAACATTTGTTATCTTTGAGCTATTAGCCAAAAGTGTAAGCAACTTTTCATATTTTTCTTTTCTACTTTGTTCATCCAAATCTTCCACCTAACGTACAAAATAATATAATAATTAATGCAATATCATAAATATTATATGATCTAACATAAATATTGTGGATTTTATAATGATGTATTCATAAATATGTATTATCAACACTTTGAGCATTATTTTTTTTAATATATAGTACACATAGGTGCAATATGAGTTTTTCACTTGAGAGGGCTGAACTATTTTCCGCAGTTTAAAGAAAATCACTTCCCCCTATTATAAAAAAAAAAAAAAATGTTTTTTTTACCTAAAATGTATAACAATTAAAGACCTGAATTATAATATGCACTAAAAATGTGGCAAATATGCAAAGCTAAAGGGTCAAGATATGCATCAATATGTACAAATAAATGAAAAATATGCTCAAATACGCATTATAAATTTATCACTTCAAGCTAAAAAGAAAAAAGGAAAAAATAGTAGTTATGTATTTGTGTAAATGAATGGAGTAAATTAAAATTGTTTAAATTTGTTGACTCACTAAAACTATTAACTATATTAGCAGTATACTTTTACCAAAAAATACATTATATACCAACAAAATAGGTATCATAAAAAAATTAATCATTTTGTTTTCATAACACAATTTAAACAAATAAAATATAACAAATTTAGGAATATTGGTTCTTTCCACATAAAATTTCATAAACATAATATTTAAATTAAAAAAAAAAAATTATGTACATTTAATAAAATAATTTATTTAAGAAAATTATGTTTATATATTTTTTAATTATGTTAATCAATAAAAATCTTGATTGTGAAAAAAATTATTTTTCTTTGTTTTTATAACTATTTACATAAATAAAATGTTACAAAATTATGGATCTTCAACATATAAATATGTTAATAAAATACTTAAAAGTAAAAAATTCTTCTTTTTGGTTTTTATAATAATTTACATAAATAAAGTATAATAAAATTAAGAATGATGGACCTTTCAACATCTAAATTAATCAATAAAATACTTATATAAGTATAAAAAAATCTTATTTCCAAAATGAAAAAACTAAATAATTTGATTATTTACTAAAACTGTACAAAATATACACATTATATGCACTTATGAAAGAATATGCCCCTACCCTCCAAATACGCAATTACATTGTCTTATTATTATATTATATTGGTCAATAAAATTAGACAGATTTAAAAGGCCGACATTTCAAACTTTTATATTTATGCATACACTCACTGTGAACACACAAACGCATAAATTCCGGTCACTAGTAATAATCATGTAACTAATAAAAAAAAGTAAAGCAAAGATAAGTTAAGTATAGATAAGAAAGCCGGACATACTTATATTCAAAAGAATTTAAACAGTTTTTTAATACATAAACATTAAACATGTTGTGTCTATATACATATACAAGGACTTATATTATTTAGCTTTTAATTATTTTATTTAAATACTTTTAATCATTGCTTTACAATTTTTATACATAACTATACTACATAAAAAATTAAAAATTTAGGTAGCTTACCAAAACATTATCATCTATATCTTTATGTTTGACCATTAATCGTTTTTCTTCTTTAATAAGTTCTGGTGGAAAAAATTCATTTGCTAAACAAAAATTAACAATTTGTCAATCAAATAATTTTTATAAGAACACAAACACACACACACAAACTATAACTGTATTAAGACATAATTTACAATAGCATAAAATTAAGTAAATACGCCCAGGAAATAAAAATCATGAGTGCATTATAAAATAAATTCTAAGATACAAAAAATGGTAGAAAAGTAAGTTAAACTATTTTAAAAAATAGTGTTCTATTTTTCTACATAATCGACTTGAAGCTCTAAATATTTCTTCAGTAGTAGGATGAGTTTTTAATTTCTTAGTCACACCACCTTTACCCATTTATCTACAGCCACTTTCATTACCTAAACCCAGGTAAATTAGTCTTTAGAAGAGTAAACAGATAAAAATCTTAGTGAACGAAGTATGGACTGTGATCTGAAGAATATACCAATGAAACAAATCAAGAAGTATGTAGTTATGGTCGAGTTCTACACACTTTTTGTCAATATCCCTCTTCTCTTTTTTCACTGGATAAAATATTAACAACAATTATGTTGCATCAATTACAAAAAGTTTGAAAAAACTTATTCTATGACTGAAATGTTGAGAAAAGCTTCCTACAATAAAGAAAAATAGTGCACTATAAGTGTATATTTATAAAATACCATGTAAATTTCATGAATACATGCGCGTTTATATTTTTTTTTAAAGGTTGAGTCAAACATTATTTTTTTGATCTCGAACTCAAACTTCTAATTTTTGTTAAATTGTTCGAACTTAACCTCAAACTTGAATCTGAATCTTATTCCAACAATTTTCTAATTTTAAAAGCATTTTCAAATTTAACAAAGAAAAATATAATAGTAAAGTTATTAGTTAGTGATTAAAATGAATATGTTTGAAAAGATAAACTTTTAAATCAACATTTTAAAAATAAGTAAAAAAATTAAAACCATAAAGCAAATAAGCAAACTAATTAAGTTATAAAAATCAAGAAATCAAATAAATAAATAACTTACTATTCAAACTGATCGAGATGTTCAAGTTCGAATTTCTCAAAGAGTTTGAGAATCTATCCCTAACTTTTTTTTTATATAGTCTGCCTTTAATTTCCAGACAACCCTCGTTTAAGAACAAGATAAATAAAATTTTTCAAATTTAAATTAATTATAAATAATTTCCCACATAGATAAAAATTAAAATAATAGTTTTAACATTTAATCCAAATTTGATTTTGTAAAATTCACCAAGAAACAACAAAGTAAATTTTAATTTGATATTTAACAGTTAATTCAACTTTTACTTTAGAAATCTTAACAGTCATTTTTTTTTTTTTTTTTTTTTATTTGAAATAAATATTAAAAATTAAACTCAAATTCTTTTCTTACCTAATGCATCTGTGTCATTGAGTGTATTTTCAATCTCACTAAAATCCTTTGTATGATTTGCGTTTTCTTTTTCTAAAAATGTAAATACAAATTTCAGAATATACAACCTTCATAATAAAATACTTTAATTACTAAATAAAATACAAAATTAATCATAAAAACATTAATTTTATCTATGATAATGTCACTTCACTTTTATACATGTTATCATAAGTGTGTCTACAAGAGAGACAGGGTAGGCAGCTGCCTCTCCAGTGAGAAGAACGATCTGTGATCTATTGTACTTTATAAATTATCTAGAGTCAAGTCTAGATTCTGAAAATTATCGTAGACTGCTTTAGTTGTAGTTTTTATAGTAATTTCGTAAATGTATTTAATTTTTAAATTTACATTGTACTAAAATGTGCATATTGTATATTATACTCATGAAAACATAATGTGGTATACATAATATTTCATAATTATTTGAAAAACATAGTTTGTTTTAAATAATTTTATGGTATATAATGACATGAAAAATATGTAATCTATACTGTAGATGTCTCGATGCCAAAATCGAAAAATAAAAAGTGTGTACTTCGCTCGTTGGGGTGTTCTTTGCATGTCGAGTGGGCTTCTATGGGTGTATTGAATTTTAAAGAAACTATAAATCATTTCTTCAATAAAAGGATTCTGAACGAAGTTAATAATATACGAAAAAATAAAATACAAAAAATCGGAGTGTCAGACTGGAATCAAACTCCGGTACTGTCACATGATAATTTGGTTTCGCAACCATTATGCCACAAAACGTAGCTTGTCCATGTAGGTGAAATAATAGGTATTTAATATTTTTTTATCTTAAACTACTGCACAAAATATTAATTTATTTTATATGTTATGTTTTATTTATTTTTTATCTCAAACTACGTGGTATATTAAATTATTTTATATATCCTTTATGTAACTAAAACAGTGATGACACTGTATAATAATATAAATTAGCATAATTTAAATTAGACCTCAATTTTTTGTGCTAAATAGCCTATCATATTATCATTTAATCAATTATCCAAATAATAATTACTTAAATAATTTATAGTTTTCACATTACATTAAACTAGGTATTAAATAGATAATCAATCAAATACTACTATCAAATTATTCGATAGTCATTTTTTCGATAGTACCCATCATCACTATTACTTTATGGTGTGACTATTAAAATATTTAAGTATAATATTTATGAATTTTATATAGACATGTCATTCAGCTCTCTAAATAAATAATAGTAATAATAACATATATCTTCCCCAAACTTTTACCATTTTGGAAATATTCCAAGGAAATGTCTACGATTTTACTTTTTCAAGAAAGTGCCAATCCCTTATCTTAATATGTTACCAATATATTATTTATTAAAATTATAGGGTATGATTTAGCTCTACTTCATTATATATTTTTTATCCAACTATTCCAACTTAATAAATCTAGTTATATATTTATAATAACACAACATGATATAAATAGGCATTTACAGTTTTAACTTATATTAAAATTAAAAAAATTCATAAAATCAAATTAAATATGAAACTACAGATTGTATTTAACTTACAATTATAAATGTTTCACAATTACATTTTTGTAATGATCTACTAGGTAATATTAATATCTCGATTAAATAGAAATTTCAAAATTCCAAAAAGATATTTAAATTATAAAACAAATTTATTACTCATATTTAGCAGTTGAAATAAAATGCTTACCCAATACTTCCATATTTTCTTTGTCATTAGAATCACTAGAATTGCTAAAGTTTTCATCTTCTTTATCTAGACATAAGTACAAACGTTATTAATTTCATGTGGATATTTAGGTAATTAAATATATTAAATGGCAAGATTATTATAATTTATATAATATAAACTTATTATTGTTTAGACTCATTGTTTAAACTCATTATTGTCAAAACTGGTATTGATGAAATAAGTCATTGTTTAAACTCATTGTCAAAACTGATATTGATGAAATATGTCTTCAATCTAGAAGATAAGTCTTCTACCACGATCAAAGGCACGACTCACCTACTTTGCTCCACAAATAGAAAATATCTCTTAACTTGTTGTCCAATGTGAAGACATTTAGGTTTAATAATTAATTATATATTACAAATATGCATATAAAATTACAATTAACTATTATTAAATAACAGCATTGCACTGAAAGTCGAGGGATATTTTCAATTTACGGAGCGATCAGTGAGCGAAGCAAGTTCTGCCTTAGTCACAGGTCACAGTAGAAAACTCACCTCATTAAGCTAGTATATACATGTATGTATGTATGTATATACTAGCTTGATATAACTAATATAATATGGGTAGTTACTTAATAAAACTGAAATATACTTTATTTGGTGGTACTATTTGTTATAGTCTCTCCAACTCGATGCAATAAATTTATATATATATATACCGTGTGTTCATCAATTTAGGGAACACTGAATTTCTCGGACGGATTATGTTGGAAAATATCGAATTTTTTTTAAAGTCTTTTTGACTAATTAATCATGGCTCTAAATCCAAAATTGACTGAATGAGAGCCATTTAAAATTTAATAAATAATACATTTTTATAATTCATTATAAAATGCATAAAACCATTTATAATTATTTATTATTGGTCACTTTTTGTATATTTTTACTTTTTTTTTTTTTTTCATAATCAATAATTGTTCTATCTTAATAAAAAATAAAAGTTATTATTTTTAATCTAAAATTTATGAAACTTTAAACAAAGATACATAAACTAACAGGGTTGCTACATAATTGAGATTTCAAAATTCCCTGATTTTCCAAAACATTTTTAATGAGATACATGTATATATTTATCACAGTTTTTTTTTTTTTTTTACTGACTTATCCATAGTTGTTAATACTTAATACTAAATATAGATTTGTTTTATTTTATAAACCACTTTAAGATATCACAATATAGATAAAATTCTATCTACATCATGAATAATACATAAATATGAAATACTGTTACCATAGATATATAAAACTAATTTTATACAATATCTATGGCTATTAATTGGCTGTCACAGATGGTATATAGTACTTCCCCTAGCTGATAAGAAAATTCGAAAAATCGAATTGTAGTGATACCAACATTGAAAACCAAAAGTTGCAACAATAAGATTCAAAAAAACCGCTTTAATTTGAGGGGGGCGATTATCAAGCCGAAATGTCCCACATTGCACAACAAGCCGAGAATATTTTTGATTTGCGGAGCGAAGCGGAGGCCTTGACGAACATAGCGAGTTGACCAAACACCCGGTAAACTGACCTACGCCATGATAACATGTTACTTTAATTACCTCATCAAGATTTCCTTACTTTAGGAACAAAATTCCTTTTACCGCATTTTTAATAATTTTGCTGTTGGTATTGACGAAAATTCGAGGTATGATAAGACCATTCTTATCAGCTGGGGGAAGTACTATATTCATCCCATCAGCTGTCACTATTTATTTATTTTATATATCTATGGTTTTAATGGCCATAAATAATAGCTCATCATTAATATCACGGATAATATAATATCATACCAGAATAATACCAAAAACATAATACAATTAAAATATTTGATTAACCATAGGATTGAAAATTTAAACTAAGTGCAATCTAGTTTCTAGTTTGAGTACCTAATAAAATATTAATTATCTGTTAGACATGATAACAATTTTTTTTTATGAAAATTTATTATAACTGAATAAATGAATGAAGTTTGATATATTATACACTATACAGGGTTAATGTATAGACGACCATAATTTAAAACTATAAATATTTTTGCAGTCATTTTTCATTTTTCCCTGAGTTTCCCTAAATTTCACTGACAAATTTAAAATTCTCTGATAATTTCAAGTTTTCCAGGTAGTGTAGCAATCATGAGTGAGAAATATTTTGGCGTAAGAAAATTTAAAAAATTTAAAAATACAAAATTGTCTTTTTTTTTTCTTTATTTATTGGATAAAGTAAAGTATAGTCAAGAAAGGACACACTTTGAACCAACCATTGGTATTTTTGACTACTCAGGTTAGATACTTTGGTGGGTGTATTGAAAATGAAAACTATTACTGTTCTTCGCTCAGAATCATATGACTGAAGAAATGATGTATCGTTTCTTTAAAATTCAACACACTCACTAAGAGTATCTGATCCAAGGAATGAAGAGTGCCCAAAGTGTTAACTATGTTCATCTTTTTTTTTCTTTCAAATTTCAAATTTCAACTATATAATAATATTAAGAAGAATTAAAATGGAAATATGTAACATTTTTACTATGCGAAACAAATACATATTTTATTGTACATATCTCTTACTAAATACAATTAATTATAATTTTCGATTCTGAGCAGAGTGAAAAAACTGTTGTTTTTATAATAATGTTTATTTTTTCTGTTAACACTTTTTCGTATGGAAATACTTGTCCAAAAGTTTCGATCCCCAACTATTTGAATCATAATTTGTCTCTAGATGATACTTTTAAAGGGTAATTTTTCGAAATTCTCAATGTTTTCTCAACATTGAAGAAAAACTGCTCAAAAATTGACAAAAAAGTCCTAAAAACTATCTTTTTTTAATCTAACTTTATAAAAATTTAAATATAAATAGACAATAATAATATAAGAAATGTTTTGATGCAAGAAAATTTTGAAAATGTAAAAATTTTATTTTTTACATTTTTTTGCACATAAAATTTTTTTTTTTTATTTCTCAATTTATAATGAAATATAAAACTGGTTAAATATTATTTATCATTTCTTTAAAATTCAATAAACCCACTCATGGTGCGAAGTATATGCGCGGCTTTTTATTTTATACATAAAAAAAAAAAAATCACTTAAATGATTATATTTAGTACATTTAATTTCTTTCAGTTAAATACCTACAATACTTCTGGAATACTTAACTTCTATGTAGGTAAATTGTTATTAACAATAAAATTAAGATTCATAAGTTAAACAAGGGAAAACAATTTATTTTTTCTTACTTGAAATGTAATGAAATGTTTTCAACATCAGATTTTTCAACGAGCTAAAATGGTCTTAGCATTTCCATAAATTGATGATGTTAAACTTATTAAATTTTCATTTTTAAAAAAGTCCTGTGTTAGTCATTATGATTTCTGTATTTCTACCAAATGTTTATTATTATTTTTTTTTTAACATGACAAACAATTATAATAATGATATTTTTATTAATTTGAAATCCCTATAAAATGCTATATATTGTTTTAATTTAAAATCCATCTGGTAGAAACACAGTTTAACATCTCATCATTAATTTTTTAAGACATGGTTTTTCTCTTAACTTATCCAGAAACCCATAATTATGGAAGTATGTATGTTTATTAGAGAATACTGTAATTACATAGCAATGGAAAATAGTACAGGTATGAGGCTATTTTTATATTAATTTTAAAATGTACTTAAATATTTATAAATTGCTATATTTTTATTTTTCCTAAAATTTTTTAAAAATTGCCTATACTGACCACCTTAAAAACGGCCGGTATCAAGGCCCCTTAAGAGCATCTCGATTGACTCAAAATTATGTTGCAATCAACCTGATGGCTATCCTAGGTATATAGATAGGAGGCGTGTACTAAGAACAAGGTTTGAAAATTCAACTCCTAAGGGGAATTAAAAGGGGTGAAAATGAAAAATGTTATTTGTTGGTCAATTTTTAATTTTTAATTTGAGATATAGGCAAACGCACAGGGTGCCATAACATACCTCGGCCCATGGCCAGTTGCACACCTCAACCTGTTTTTATACAATTTTCATTCATCCGAGACTTTGTTAATATGTTACAAAATAGGCTAAAACATGACTCCTGCCTAATTCAGGAGGTATAAAAAAAATATAGGATCACAATATTGAGTTAACAAAACAAATTATTAGTTAACAAAATCAGTTAATTTTAATAGCATAATAATAGTTGAAGAATTTAAGGCATTAACTCCTTTTAAAAGAGGATTAATATTACAGGTTTTATGTTAAATACTAAACACAGTCACAAGTATTCAAACTTAATTTTAGTATAAGTATTATGTATTTACTCTATGTTATTTATTTTTTTTTTTAATTTTTAGTTTTATATTTAATATTTCTAAGTCTTTTCTTAGTTATAAAACTTAATCAAAAATAAAAATATTGTGAAACGCAAGTAGTAATACTAATAGCATGATTTTTTATGGATCTATATTTTATATTAATTTGCATTTCTTTTTTGACGAGGGGAGGTGATGTCCATTCTAAGGAAAAGCGGCCTATTTTCTTTATGGCCCACCCTATACCAAATGTCTGCGCATGTCTATGATTAAGGATATATAATATGTTACATAAATAATAAAATATCTATTACTTTATTTTCCTTTATTCAGTCCCATAAAGGATTAAAATGAGTATACATATATTTATGTATGCCCGTCAAAACCAGATCAGCCTATAAATACAGAATAAATTACAATTTTATTTAATTATCCCTTTAAACACTATCTAGCAGTTTTGAAGATTATCCAGTACAAACAGAATAATAAATTTTTCAATTTTATTAATTTAGATCATTGTATTGTCATGACTAACTAAGTACTTTACCAGTTCATCTAAATCACGTAAATCATGTCAAAATCAATTTAACTGTTATGAAAGACCTTATAAGCAAATAAACTATTTATTTTATTTTTTTATATAGAGTTTGCTTTTAGACTACCATAGTACCATGTTTACCATGTTCAACAAATTATGTAAACATGAAAACACTTTTAATGCTGTATCAACCTTTTGAAATAATGCAAATTTTGGGAAGTCATCTCTTAGTGCACTCCTACATGACAAAATTCATTCGAAGAAATCCAACCAAATTTAATATTTTTTCTCTTTTAACCCAATTCCAAATAATTACACCAAAATATGACGTTTTCAATTTTTTACCTGCTTAATTTCCATAAGGGATGAAATTAGGTAATTGATATTTCATTGTTTTATGTTAAGTTTCCAGAAAATCTAACTATGAATTGAAGTATCCTACTTTTACCCTTTTAATCCTCTTAAGAGTTGAATTTTGTAAAATCCTTTCTTATTGGGTCTATACATCATTAGATAAAACTACTGACCAAATTTCATAATCGTAGCACCAGTGGTTCCGATTAGGCGATTTTACCCCATTTAAACCCATTAAAGTTGAATTTTCAAAAATTCTATTTTAGTGAACCTCCACATAGTGGTACAAAGATACCCTGAAAATTTCAAGAAAATCGGCAAGTTAGTTTTTGGCTATGCATTGATTCATTCACACAAAATTACTAAAATGGCGATTAAAAAATGAGGGGGTTAGGTAGAAGGGTAAAAAGTTCTTGCAACCTATTCTCTTACCTACCAATATACAAAAAAATTTCAATCAAATCGGTTGAGCCATTTCGGAAGAATACAAACACAGCAACTCAATATTTTTATTGAATTAGAGATCAAATTAGATTCTGATATTATATCAGAATCAAATTAGAAATAATCTACTATTATCAAAGTACTAATAATAAAATTGGAAATAATTCAATAATTACAATGTCATTGTCAATTTAGTTGGTAAATTTATTTTTAAATTAATTAAATTTAAATTAGCTATACATTTTTTTTTTTAATGTTTTTGGTAAAATCGAAAAAATATAATTATTTTAAAATTTCAAAAAGCTGTAACTCTTTCAATTTTAGGTTTAGAACTATAGTCAATGGACCAAAATTACTTAGAATAAAATAATCTATCCATATCCGGTAACAAAAATAGGTGTTGCAATTAAAAAAAAAAAATTTGTATTGCGCATGCGCATACTACAAGAGTTAAAATTTTGAAATTTGTCCTTAAATGTGTACTTCAGTATCCCTGAGCTATTGCAGCAAACCGTATTTCAATCTAAGATTATCGGGCCGAGATATTTAGTGGTACATTTCAAACGGGACACACTGTATATTATTATAGATATAGGAATATACATGTTGTTGTACGCGAAATGCGCGAGATTATTTTTATCAGTTAAATATCTCTGAATAACTGATAACTACAGGAAGATATCAAGCACATAATTTGAAGGAAGAAAAGTTGAGATTGCAGTAAGCTGGAAGCCTGTGGACTGTCGCGCTGTACATAGGTATACAATTTACACGTCTATCATTAACTATTTATTTACTAACTTTATTGGACTAAATTTATGTCTACAACATTTGTGATCTTAAAGAACATTTAAGAAAAAAATCAGATTAAAATTGAACTGATAGTTCAATGATGAGAGTTTATTTCAATGAGAGTTTATTTAACACAAAAAACATGCTTTCAGCTTTAAATATTAGTGATATATTATAATAATATATATATATATATTGTATACTTCTGGACAATTGTAAGCACCTTTGATACTTATATTAATTTTGTTAATTTAATTAAAAGAAAAATAATGAATACAAATTTACCAATAACAGTTTTTTCTTGTCCATATATCAGTTTCTTCTTTGTTTCTTGATTCATGGTAATAGACTTTAATTGGGTTGATCCCAATCAGTTCAATTTCTTAAATCTATAAAAATAAAGTTTAAAAATGAATGAATAACTTAAGCATAATAAAGGTTTTTATAATTGCCTTAAAAAATGATATAAAATGAACTTAATAGTAACTTAAAAATGTAAAATTTACTGAGACAAAGATTGTCTGGTTATGAAAATATCCGTATACATATGTAGAACCTACTAAAAATGGGCAATTTATTAAATTTTCAAGATCATAAACAAAAACATCGCAAAAACACCAATTCTTGGGTAAATTGATAGTAAACTAGTAAATTTCCAAACAATGACATTATGTTTAGACAATAGTCTACTACATATTCAGCAACAATAAGTCTGTTCATTTCAGATAGTAACAAAGGAGGATTGCAGAGACATAACAAAGCAAAAAGCTAGAATCACTAGGATGTATTGCCAGAGCCGGTAGAAGAGCGGTGTCAAAGGTGTGACTGCACCAAGCCCCGCAAACTTATAAGTTTGCGGGGCTAACTAAATTTAATAAACTAAATTACTAACTAAATTACCTTTTAAATACTTAATTAAGGGCTGGTTTCAGTGATACAACTACCGGGGGGGGGGATGATAACAAACATTGGGGCTCTGGGGGACAAGTGGACATCAATCCAAAGTTTAGGCTTCTTACTGTGTTATGAAACTAATAAGATATGTTATGATGTTATAACATATAAAAATGGGAAAAATGTAGTTATACCAATATTAATTGTTCATGAGCTTCATCTTTTATTATTATTATTGTTTTAATTAAAATATTGGATTCTGAGTAGAACTGCTGCTATTGCTTTTACAATGATATTTCTTTCTTTTTATGAATACACTTCTTCATACAGAAATACTTGTCTAAAACTTTTATTCCACTGGTTATTTATAGAGGTCATTCTTTAACATCTACAATACTTTTTCCAAAAATAAGGAAAAATTACCGAAAAAATTAGTTAACACAGAAAAATATAACAAACAAGAATTTCATTAATTTCACCAGAACTCCAAAACTAATAGGACTAGAAACTGAAGATTTTCACCCGTTACTAACAATAATATAATTTTTACCACTTTTGGGATAAATGTAGAATTTTCAAATTACCTAGTGTTTTTTAAGATTTTATCAAATTAAATTTTGTATTCTTGATATTATTAATTGAAAATTTAACATGAACTCACTCATATATATTTCCAATGAACCTGAAAAAAATCTCGTAAATCATAGATCAATTTTTTTTATAACCATATAAAGTTAGAATTTGTATGAAACTTATTATTTTTCATAAAATCATAATATTTTTCAATCAAAATCTCATAAAATGTTTAATTTCGAATTTGGTAGAAATTTTCTTTTACCAAAAGAGTCCTTGAGTATTTTTCTATACGTGGTATGATATCCATAAAAATCGGCCAAATGGATAATTTTTTACAAGCCTACAGTAGTATAAAACACGACTATGGTATTTAATAAACAATATCAAGAACAGTATTGGTAACATATGACTTGGAGAACACCTGAAGAAGCTAAAAACAAATTAGACTTAACATCAAAAACTATTATCTATTGGTATCTATCCTTAAAAAAAAATGATTGAAACTAAGTTAAAAGTGGATCACCAAATTTAGACTCTTTAAAAATCTAAATAGACTATAACTACTTGTGCTCGATATGTGAAAGATTGAATAAACATAATTATTGAACCGAAGATTGCATGAGATAGACAGTCTTGAGCGAAATCCATGCTACTCTTCTGTGAGAATATTATTTACAGTTGGTCTAAGGATTCAAAACTTTTGGAAATATGCAATTGGCTGGAAATGGTTCTATTATTGGACATTACTGATAGATAACAGATATAATAGGTATAATCAAACTGAATTTAAATATAGAAGAAAATATAGGTAATAATAAAAAAAAAAGCCATAATGAAATGTCAATCACTGATCTCAATTCAAATAAAAATGTCCTAAGAGCTAACTAAGAAGCCATCAGCACTAATTAACCAGATGATTTTCAGCATTGATAAGCTATGAAATACATCATCTACACTATTATACCTAAATAATCATATCATTTCTTTTAAAAATAAATACCAAATTTTAAAAGTGGATCTTTAATATATTAAGCACATATTCACTTTATTATGTAGGTAAACACAGCACGAATTTAGGAAATCACAGTTTAAAAATAAATAATCCAAATGACAATTTGTTTGTATATTTATATATTATTATTATCAAATCTTTTGAATATTAAATACTTCAATACATTTTAGATTCTGAATGAAGTGAAGAAGCTAGTGTTTTTACAATGATGTTTATTTTTTTTTTTTATTTTTTTTTCTGTGTACAACTTTTTGTATAGAAATACTTGTCCAAAAGTTTCGATCAATAACTTTTTGAAACCGGATTTGCCTCTAGATTGTACTTTAGAGAGGTCATTTTTTGAATT
>JAIPRM010002503.1:15110-30147 GCA_025469315.1 Stegophylla sp. TES_Ste_2020 | reverse complement strand
CCCAAAATTTGACAAAAACGACTCGGAAACCATCATTTTTTGATCTGAATTTTATGAAAATTTAAACATAGATAGAAAATCCTATAAAAAATATTTTGGCGCAAGAAAATTTTGAAAATGTGAAAAAGTTTTGGACATTTTTTGAAAATTTTTTTTTTTTTTACTAACTTCCTTCGTTCAGAATCGTTTTACTGAAGAAATGATTTATCGTTTCTTTAAAATTTAATACGCCCGTCAAGAGAATACCACCCGTCGTGCAAAGTACACCCATCGTGCGACGTATGTCCGGCTTTTTTATTAGGTTTAGATGTATCAATATGAGAGCAACACATGACATTTAAATGCAGAGACGCTCATAGAAATGCAACTTAGGGGAGGGGAGAGTAAAATTATAAATTATAATAAGGAGTTTTATCCCCAAATTTCCCAGTTACCTATATTTCATAATACCTATTCATAAGTCGAGGGTCTTATATTAAAGAAACGTAACAACCAATTTCTAACACTGTAAGGGAACAGTTTAAAATTTTTTATTTTGAGGTACAGAACTTTGAGAAATTCGAAGTATTTCATTTTTTGGAAGTTTCAATTTCTTAAAATTTTAATGTATAGATATTAAGACCTGAAAAATTAATACAAACATACTCCATGTATGTTGTATTACCTACGGTATTGAAAAAAATTTCAAAAATTATCAGTCAACTTTATTTTATAATTGTTTAAAGTTAGCATTTTAACAGAATTCTTTAGTTTTACATAAAATTACACAATTAAACACATAAAAAAAATAATTTTTCAGCCTTCTTTATAAAGATTGATACATAAATGGATAATTACATTGCCAAAATTTTGGCATGAGAAAATTTTTCATGGACGAATAATTAAAAATTTTACAAGGTTTTGATTGTAATGCACTCACCAAGAGTATCCCACCCAAGAAGCGAAGAACACTTGTGGTGCAAAGTATATCTTTTTTTAATTGTCATTATAAAATTGCCTAAATTTTTCGTTTTTATCTTTAACAAAATAATGAAAAAAATCGGTGCCATAGACCCTTAAAAATCACATAGCGTACTCCAATGCTTACCAATATGAAACTGACAATTATTATTGTCTATAATTAACTAAAGCTCCACTCAGAATCGTTTTATTGAAGAAATGATTCACCATTTCTCTTAAATTGAATGCACCCACCAAGACTATCCTACCCGAGTTGCCAAGAATACCCAGGATGTGAAGTATGTCCGGCTTTTTAAATTTTATATTCATTATTTTTTTTTTATTGAAAAAGTTCAGCTCTTTGGCGTACGCCTATGTCAATGTCACTGTACCAACGGTTTTCAATTTTTTTGAGGTCACGCTCTCCCCCCCCCCTAATAATATCATCAATAATTTGAGTGACCATTTTATTATTTAGTGTAAAAAATAGTGACTTACAAATCATCATAAAAATACTTAAAAATACTAAAATAAATAATAAATACTTGATTATTAATATAATGTGGTCAATAATGATTATCAACATGATATGAAAAAAGATTACTACCTATTTAATGTATTGGCGATCATAAAAATTGGTTGGCGACCCCCCCGATTGAGAATCGCTGCTCTATACCAATATCTCTATGCTGCTTGTACCATATATTAAGGTGTGCATCAAAAAAAGACTTTAAGTATGTTGAAAAGATACCAAATTTTGTTACCAATATAAAAATGCGGGCACTGGTCCATACTGGCTCCCATTTCCCAGCCATTCTGTTTAAATTGTTTAAATTAAGTAGATTTAAACAATCATAATCGAAAAATGAGTTCATGTATTTTTTTGTATTCGTTTTGAAATGGAATCATTAACATTTATGTTAAAAACACATTTTGCACTTCATGTATTAATCATGCCATATTTTAGAAGCGAGGATGATTACATTTGTAGAAATGGACAATGTATTGATGGTACTAAAACCTGTGATGGAGTTCGAAATTGTGCTGACGGATCAGATGAAACATCAGCTTTATGTAAAACATTCCGGTGAGTTGAAAAAAAAGCAAAATTATAAATTAGTAATGTTAACATAAATATTTTTCCATTTAAGATGCGCAACGTATGCCTTTAAGTGTACATACGGCGCTTGTGTAAGTAAAGACAGTCAATGCAATGGTACAAAAGAGTGTCATGATGGGTCTGATGAAGAACAATGTCACCATTCAAGTTCAAGACCAACATCACCACCACCTCATACAAAAATAACTACTACAACAATAATCCCTCCAAAAGTCAAACCATCTTCTAAACCACCAAAACATTCCAAGTAATTATTACTCTTTTATTTTTATCTTATGAATAATATATTTATTATATCATTAGGGCTTGAAGCTAATTTAATTAATTGCATAGCGATAAATAAATAAATACATTTGTTTCATGAAATTGAGATTTAGAATAATCCAATTTTTCGATATTTTGAAAGCAATAATGTGATTAACTTTATAGTTACTTCTAAATGTTATTCAATCAATTTCTAATTATTATATTTTTTACAATATAACGTAAAGTTAGTATTATATAATAAGTAAAACATTTTTTAAATATTCTGAATAGTCTTTAACAATTTTAATTTTTACTTAATTAGTGATGATACTTTGTAAAAGTACTTCATAATTTGGGTAAATATAATAATTATTTTTCATAAATTTTTAATATTTATGGTAAAAAGTTATTATTACTTCTTGGAATAATGATAAATCCATAAAACATTTCTTCAATATAACAATTGTGAGCATAGTTCCAGTTAATATAATACTACGTTTACATTCAGCCCACTTCCGTGGCAGTGAGCAGAGAAATGAGCATGGAAGTGGACATCGCGAGGTATGTAAACACCTCACTCGCGCTGATCATGCTCCTCGCATTGTCGCTGCTCAACGCTCCCGTCAAGAGCGGTAAATTGAGCAGTAAATACAGCAGCGCGAGTAGCAGCAGCAGTGGCTGAATGTAAACGTAGTATAAGACAGTTTTACTTAAAAATTATAAAGTTTATTATTATTACAGAAAAAATTGTTAACTATAACATATCGCCAATTATTATTATTATATAGTATTTAAAGCTCTGCTCAGAATCGTTTTATTGAGGATATGATTTATCGTTTCTTTAAAATTCTACATAACCACCAAAAGTATTTCACTCAAGATGCGAAGTATATTCGGCTTTTTTCTTTTTATCTTATAAAGTTGAGAAAAAAAAATGTTAAAAAAAAATAATACAAAATTTTTTTTCACATTTTCAAAATTTTCTTGTTTCAAAATATTTTTATACTATTGTCAATCTATGCTTTAATTTGCACCAAAAAATTATGGTTTCCCAGTCTATTTTGACAAATTTTTTAGTAATTTTTCCTCTTATAAAAAATGTGAAATTGAGAAATTTGAAAAATTACCTCTCTAAAGTACTGTCTAAAGGCAAATCTGGTTTCGAAAAGTTGCTGTTCGTATCTTTTGGACAATTAATTCCAAACTAATAGTGTTTACAGAAAAAAATTAAATAAACATCATGGTAAAAAACTAAAAATACTAGCTTCTTCGCTTCACTCAGAATCTTAAATAAACAGTCATTGTAAAAACTACAACTTTTTGCTCCACTTAAAATCTGAACCTTGTTTATAATATATTTATATGGCTAAAGGTTTTGGCAATTAAAACAAATCATAATTTGTGTTTTTCAGAGAAATCTCCAAAGGGAGGATATTAATAACTTCTATGTAAAAATATAATAAAGATCAATTATATAGTTATTACTTATTAATTAATATTATGTTAATTTAAAGGAATAAATGTGTGATACCGACCACCGAGGGGACTATATACTCATATAATAACTCACAGAATCAATATTCAATTTTGTTACCTGGCACAGAAGTGGACCCGCCTCAGATTGTTGATGAGGACTGCCAAGCTGGGTATTATAAAGTTATTCCTAATAGATTTATGGTATGTATGGAAACTGGACAATGGAGAACTACTTCTGATAAATTATGTTTGAGTAAGTATTGTATATGTGAAATGTAAACACACGCATACATGAAAAAATATTTTGGGAAGGGTCTGAGGGTTTAATATTATAATTTTACACTCTTGTGGTTTTGTAATCTGTTGGAAGAAAAAAATTATAAATATTGATTTAATGAAAAAAGAAATACAAAAATATACTATATTACTATGTACCTACGTCAATGGTTCTTAACCGGAGTTTTTAATGATTGGTGAAAGTTTCAAGTTTCTACCTGCATTATTTTTTAAGTTATGTTAAAAAGCAATTTTCATTTTTATACAAATTCCTGAGATTGCAAATTTTGCCGTTTTTTGTCAATTTTTTCAGTTTTTTCGCGTTTTTAAAAAAAGTATTGAGAAATTTGAAAAATTATCTCTCAAAAGTACCTTCTGCGTTTGATTTTGGATCTATAAGATTACTAATCGAAATTTTTGGATAAGTATTTCTTTACGGAAAAGTATTTAAAAAAGAAGAAAAAATAAATAAAAATAAATATCTTTGTAAAAACATAAGGTCCTTCATTTGTTTAGAATTTAAAAGTGCAGTATATGACAAAATGAAAGAATGAAAAGAATGTGGTTAAAATTACAAAATATATAAAATTGCTCCAACATGCAAAAAACTTTCAAAATACGCAATATATACATTATAAATTTGTACTAAATAAAAAAAAAATGATAATGAATTTTTATTTTTAATCTAAACTACACAAAATTTATTTTTAAGTAGGTTGTTTATTCAAATTATATACGTAAAAAAATTAATAAAACTTAATGTTTATCAAACTTGTATTTATTAGAAAATCTTTAGAATTCCAATCAAAAATATTTAGTACAACCAATTTAATTAGGTTCTAAGATAATAAAACTGCAACTTTTGATACAAAATGAATATGAACACTCATTCAAAATTTAATTTAATTAAAATTCCAAAAAAATAATAAATAAATAGCTTAATAAATCACACTTTATTTTATTAGTAATATTTTACTTTTGAATAAATAAATATTTTTAATATTTGATATTTTTTAATAAATAAAAACCATAACTAGTAGATTATTTATCTCACCTTCATTGAAGAGGCTCAGTAACTCAGATCTACACGATCTAAACTCGATAATATTAAAATAGCTCATTTGTTAATTGTTATTTAATTTATTTATGTTTCTAGAGAAGTGTCCACCCATGACATCAGACAGCTTAGATATCAGATGTACTCTCAACGGTAAAGATGTCAACTGTTCGAACACATCAATAATTCCCGGTACTATATTGAGACCATCGTGTAAAGTTACACATAGTCTACCAAATGGTCAAACAGAGACGCCTATTGAACTAATTTGTCTTTCGGATGGAAAATGGAGTGGTCAACTTTACACATGTATCCCATGTAATTAAAAATATTATTTTTTTGATTTTCGAATTTATTATATTACTATATTATCATACGGCATCAGCATAACAAAAAATAACCAAATAAACATGTAAAACCAAAGGTAAATAAATAGATATGTAAACAAATAAATAAATAAATATGTAAACAAATAATAATCAAACAGGTGAATACAAAAAACTTTTTGGTAACTAAAAATTATAAATTATAGTAGAAAATTCAAGTTGGTTAACTATTCAGTCGCATTATTACCTCCTTGGTGAATTTCAAGCCACCCTCCAGCAAATTTCCTCTGAGGACAGGATTCTACGATATGTCTTACCATTTGAAGTTCTCCGCAGCAACAAAATGGATATTTAGTCACCCCCCCTCCCCATTTATGGAGCAGGTAATTGCACCTACCCTGTTCAGTCCAGATTCTATTAGTTGTTGTCCAAATCGTGCACGGAAGTTTGAAAGTAGAAATTTCTTAGTAGGATCTTTGATGAGTACTGAGTTGTTTACTGTCGTTTCCGTCCACTGCACTAACCATTGATTCTCCAAGTCCTATTTTTTTACTGGATGATTAAAAATATAGTCGTGAGCCGATAGGTTAGGGTTTTATTTTATCTTAAGCAGTAGGGAGCAGGTTGCTGCTTATCTTCTCAAGTTTAGCGGCGCAATGTGCACTAAGACTGGTAGCCATTGAGTTTGTATGCTTTTTACAGTACTTGAAATTATCCTCATTGTATGGTTCATCTGTGTGTCGATTTTCTTACAATTCGCGCTTCGTGACCATGTGGGAGCACAAAACTCGTCTGTACTGTAGACTAGAGCCTGAGCTGGAATTCTAAGTGTGCTTGCTTTACATTCTCAACTTGTTCCTGCCAATTTGGATGTTATATTATTACTTGTTTTCAGTTTCTCTTTAAGGGCATCTATGTTTTGTTTGAGATTCAACGTTCTGTCAAATTTTACTTCCCGGTATCTAGGAAAATCGTTATTAGAAATGCGAGTTCCATTCACCATAGTTTGTAATTTAGTACTGGCCTCGCGGTTATTAAAGTGAAAGGCTATTACGTCGATTCTCTGATGTTAAGTTAAGGTACTAAATTTTTAAATATTTTTTAAGTTTTGTTATATATATGCCAAGAGTACTTTCTACTTCAGACTGAATTGTTCCTTGTGCAATAAAGCCTACGTCATTTACATAGGTAAATTTTTTAGATGAAGTATTGAACAATTTCTGATGTATACACATTAAAGAGAAGAGAAGATAAAACTGAGCCCCATGGCAAATCATTTTGTATCACTTTTTTCTTGCCTATTTCACAATTAAAGTGGATTTTGAAATTTCTGTTCGTTAATATCATCTCTAGTAACCTAATTGTTATTTTACATTTCAGGACTCTCGCTAATTTCAGAAGCAAACCATTTTTCCACTCCGTATTATAAGAAGAAGATATATCAAGGAAGGCTACCCCTAATTTTAGTTTGTTTTGAAACCCATTCTCCATATTGCGTGTTTAGTGACAACACTTGTTCATTGTAGCTTCTGCCTCTGATAAACCCAGCTTGCTCCTTTGGCATAATCTTTTCTAGTTTATCTATAAATCTACTTAAAAGAAGTCTTTTAAAGACCTTGTAGACCACTTAAAACAGTGAAATCGGTCTATAACTTCTAGGGCCGTTACCTAGTTTTTTAGGTTTAAGGATTGCAATTATATTAGCCTTATGCTATTCTTTGAGGATCTTGTACTTATTAACAATCGACGTACATAGATTTGCAAGCCACATTTTACCTCTTATACCTATATTATTTCTATAAAAATTCTGGTAAGATGCCATCATGTTCAGCAGACTTCACATTTTTTATTTTGAGTAACACTGCATTATTATCATTTTTAGTAAAGTCGTTCATCATCTTTTATCTTAGAATTATCAACTGCATTATCAAGTACTATTTCTTATTATCTTTTACTTTTTAGTCCCGATTGATTCCATTATAGACAGTTTTATTTTAGAAATTTTATAGAGGTTAGCCGATATTGCAGTAGCGTTGACGCAATTTTCCTCACGTGTCGGCTGTGCGGCTCCTAATTTCCTTAACAATGTTCAACTTTTCCTACTTAAGTGGGTAAAGTCTAGCTCATCCATAGTTGTTTGCCACCTCTGTTTTTTTTCTTCATCATGCATAGTTAAAAGTAAATTAGTCATAATTTCATTGCCATCTTGTTCATATTTATTAAGCAATTTTTCGCATTCTTTTGTAAAGCAGGGAATTTAATTTTCCCTATGTTTTCTATGCATAGATTTACCTGCAGCTATTTTTAGCAACTTCACAAATCTCTGATAGTTTTCTAAAATCGGTTCAATTCGATTTATGTTCTCCTCAATTGATGTTGAATAAAAATTCTAGTCTGCTCTACGAAGATTCCATCTTTTCATTTCATGTTTATTTGTCCTAGATAGAACTAACCCTTCATCTAGAATAACAGATTAATGTTGACTCTTGGGAAATGTATTCGTTATTTGGTGTTAGGCAATTAGAAGTGTTCCATTACGGTCTTAAGTGACTAAGCATAGATCAGGGGTTGTAGTTTTATCCCACCTACCAGAATTATATATTATGTGCCTCCTGACTCTAAATACGATGTTGTGAATTAAGATACGCGCGTATCAAAATTTTTCTGTTTAACCATAGATTATATTGCATAATAATTAATATTATTTGAAATTAAAATTGCCTGTAAATAAGAAGAAAAAAAATTCATCATTTTTTATTCCATGATATATTACCTACTGGGTTGATGTGATGTTTGACTGCGAATATGATAGGCGAGGGGGGTGGAAAGCGCAGTCCATATATTATTAGGTCCATGATATTTATGATAACCAAGCAGGGGCGGATCTAGAAATTTTTCAAGTTATTATCGTTATAACGCTGAATAAAACTAGTATTTCTCACAAGTCACAATGTAATACATTTTTATGTAATAAGCTCAAGGCAGGGGTATTTACTCTATTACCCCCCCCTGGATCCGCCACTGTAACCAAGGCAACGTAAATACGCGTGAACTGGTTGCTTTCTCGTCCGTGGACCCGGCAAACTTAAAATGAATAGATTACTGACTGTAATTATTAATAGTGTTTTTGATATTGAAAAATTCAATAATTATTGTTCTAGATTGTGGCCGAATGTTTACTCCAAACAAAGTGCTGATAGTAAATGGCGTGGAGGCAAAATACGGATCAGCGCCTTGGAACTCCGGAATATATCGAAAAAATCATAATAATCTGTATGACTTGATATGTGGAGGAACACTAATTGCACCCAATTTAGTGGTATCTGGTAAAAATTATGGAGCCTACAACATATTAATAACAATATTAACACGTAGAGGATACTGGATTAATAAGACGTACGGTGGAAATTCGCAAAATGTCATAATCTATAAAAAATCCATCTAATCTACCTATTTTATAGATGTTTTAATTTTCTCTCAGAAATACTGATATTTAAGAACAAATATGCTATAAATACATCATTTTATAGTTATAAACTTACGTATGATTATTGATTAATACATTGAATATTGACTATATGTTTTTGCTTTATCAGAAAAATAATCAACAACGTTTTGATTAAAGTTATAAATGCCATGATAGATAGGTATGATCACAATTTTTTTTATACTCATACTACACCTCGCCACAATATCTATCACGTGGTTCTCCATTTCTCATTGGTCGTTTTACGACTATAAGACGTAATATAATATAGTAATCATAATTACCGAATTATCCATAACCAATGAAATGCCGAGGACTACAAGATAGATTAGTATGATCCACGTCCCACGATGTAGAGAAGATAAATAATTCTCTACATCGTGGATCATACCTAGTTATTTAACCATAATCATACCTACATTTTGTCATGATAGATACTATGGTTGAGGTCTAGTCTAGGGTTGTTGTTCGAAAATTATAAGAATCGAGTTTACAAAAAAGACTGTATCGATATTGTTGTCAACTTAAAAATTTTAGTAACTAGATACAAGTATTTTTTTTCTTTCGGAATTGGTAAACATTGTTACATTAAACACAGTGTGTAACATTTACTAACGATAAAAAAATAATTTCATGTAGTATTGATGCATTATTATTTTATAACTAATTAGTATTGAAATATGATTTTATTTATTTCAAAAAGTTTTTAACAATTTAACCGAAATACTTATTAATTGAGTACCTACTTAATGAATAAATTAATATACTTAATATATATAATTGAATTCATATAATATATAATAATATGAATAAGACTTTTAGGCCGAGCGCACACCAAAGCAGTGCGGTGGCGGCGCAGTGCGCACTACATTTTTCATGTGGCACTGCGCCACATGAAAAATAGTTATCTTATGGGAATGCCCACATCGATGCAGTGCTGCTGTGGCGCGCATGCGGCGTGCCGCATGAAGTGGTCGATGTCGGTTTTTTCCATGCAGTGCGCTTGTGGTGAAAATATTTTTAATGATAATAACAATATTGTTAATTTTATTATTTTATTATTTAATTTCTATATTAATAATTTTTAACTGTGTTATTATATTTAGTAGTATAATATAGTTATAAATAAGTATGGCTGAAAATATAGTATCGGAGGATATGGTTACTAGCATTAAACTAGTCCAAGAAGTACCAATAATAACATTAAAAAATCTTCATCAGAACTTGACATGATTTAAAATTAAGTGAAATTATTATAAAAATAATAATCAATCTTCTATGCATTACCTAACCTTATTTTGAATAAGGAATAATAGAATATGTAAACACGAAACAGTTTCTAAACAGAAACACGTGTACAGTGTACACTGCACCTCCGCCGCACTGCATCGGTGTGCTTTGGCGCGCTTTTTTTGTCGTTATCGCAGCGCGGTTTTCTCGCCACATTAGCGCCGCACCGCCACCGCACTGCTTTGGTGTACGCTCTGCCTTAGTATGGGGTAGTTGACAATAATTTTTCTTTTTGTAACCCTTTATCATTTTCGGACAACTGCATAAACTGAGATAGATAAGAACTACTGGAGCGCTGACTACATTACAAAAAACACGAGTGGATCAAAACCACCCGCAGTGGCGGTTCTGCTGGTATTTTGTTGGCGAGGCAAATTATGCCCCACTGATTAAAAAAGTACAAATCACAATAATCGAATTTAAAAACATAAAATTAATTATTGTCAATGAATGTCTACTTCCAGATAAACTTGAATATTGCCATTTTAATTTAAAATTAGCTAGGGATATAAAATATTCTATTAAATAGAAGTAATCTGTTTATAATATTGTAATATATTTAGGTGTATATAACTTATTATATTATAATATTATAATAATTTAATAATATTACAATACCTATAACATAATTGCAATTATATAATATTGTATTCATTTGAATCATTTAATTTATACATTATTATACTTAAGTATATACTAATAATAACCACATGAATAATATGAACAAATTAAATTAACTATAAAATATGCAAATATGTAATGGCCAATGAGGTTTCTAAATGACGTGGACGGCACGGGTGCAAAAATATTATATGAACCAATTAACAAGGCAAATAATTTGACAACCAGTACCTCACTACGATTCAAACAAAACTAAAATAACTAACTGAAGATTAGATTTCAAAAAGTCAACGGTTTTCGGTTTCCACTTCCCTTTAGCCACTCTATTGATGTCTAGTAGGTGCTAGATTTATTTTGTTTGTTTATTTTACTTAGAAATCAGTGGCGTACCCCGACAGAATAGGTTTTAGAGGTTAAACCCCCCTCCCCATAAAAAGCCATGTGTAATATTTTCACAATAGAATAATTAGAAAACTATTGTTGCTCGTGGATTTTAATTCACATCGTCGTATTCAGCGTTGAAAATTACATATAGGATGGCGTTAAAACATTATAAACCTCCTTGAGTGCACATAAACTAGAAATATTTCATAATATTTTTCTGTACTTTCTCCAATTTTTTTTTCAATCAAACCCTCGTAAAATGTTTAATACTCTGTCCGTAAGAAATTTTATTGCACCGAAATATTCTCAATGAAATTTTCCACAAATGTACCTAGTTTCATAAAGATTGATTGAACCAATTTTCTTTTATGTAAAGTGTGTAATTTTTGGTAAAACTAACGAATTTCGTCAAAATTCTAACTTCAAACGGTTGTAGAGAAAAAATTTGACTTACGATTATCGAGACTTTTTCAGGTCAATTAGACATTTTTTCACAAATATGTCACATCATATTAAATTTTCATTCTTAATATCAAGAATTAAAAATTGTATTATATAAAAATAAGATTATATTATAATTACAACAAAAAACAAGAAATTACCAAAATGCTATACTTAATTCAAAATTGATCAAATGATTTTGATTTTTTTATAAAGTATTCTCGTGATCCTTTTTAGTAGTTGGTGAAAGTTTCAAATTTCTAGCTGCATCTTTTTTGAAGTTATATTAAAAACGTTTTTCGATTTTATGAAAATTCCAGAAATAGTATTTTTTGTTAATTTTTCGACAGTTTTTCAACGTTTTTGGAAAAAGTATAAAGAAATTTTAAAAATTACTTTTTTAAAGTACTATATGGGGGTGATTTTGTATCTATAGAGTTACTGATCTATACTTTTGTTCAAATATTTCTATACGAAAAAGTGTTTCCAGAGAAAGAGAAAAAAGTAAACATCATTGTAAAATCATAAGCTTCTTCGCCTTGCTCAGAATCTAACATTTATAAAAATATCATTATGAATACACTAGTTTCTTTGCTCCATTCAGAATTTAAAAAATATTCAAATAGGCTTCATAAATATAATAAATGTATGCCCGTTGTAAATTGATGTAAGAACAAATTCTAAAATGTTTAAAAACATGGGAAACACCTAAGTTACACACATACACATGGAAATAATTATTGTGGACTAGTGCTTACAGCTAAATGTTATCAAACAATAATTTGTCGATATCTAAATCTAATAAAATTTTCTACAAGAGGACGGCCTTTTCTTCGTAGATTGAAAATGTATTTGCGTAACGAAAATTGGAAATCTAACACTTTTTTTCCCATATTTATTTTTTATTATTAGTAAAATAGTCTTTTTTTCTATTCTCTATTTATTGGATAAAAAAAAGTTAAAAAGTAAAGTAATGTAAATCACTGATAAATATAGGTAAGAAACCTGGACATACTTCGCAACATGGGTATTCTTTGCTCCTCAGATCCTATAAGATACTCTTTGTAGGTGTGTTGAAAATGATAACTATTACCAATTGTTCTTTATATTATTAGAATACTTCGCTTTTAGGATTATGTTATTGAAGAAATGATTTATCGTTTCTTTAAAATTGAACACACCCACCAAGAGTACCTGATTGAGAATCGAAGAATACTTATTTTTATTGACAAGCCAGTTGTTTAAATAAATTTCCATGATGGTTGAGTGAGTTTTGTACATATTATATGATTTACATGACACAGAATATAGTGTGTACAATGTACACCTAGGTATAAGGTATTTACACAAAAATCGCTTTATGCAGCCACGAAATATATACATTTGGACTTTATGTGTAACATATTATATTTGTACTCACAAACATATACATGAGTACATTTACTTATGGATTAAATATTATTTATATTTAGCTGCTCATTGTTTTTGGCAAGAAGGTCTAACGAATCGAGTGTTATTGAATGACGGACAATACAAAATTGCATTAGGAAAATTTAAAAGAGATATTTCAGTGATGGATAACGAGTTTACTCAGATTATCGATGTAAGTACCCAAAGCTTGGAAACTGAATCATCGGTTGATTTTTAAATTTTGTGTGGTAATGATAATTATTGTATTTAGGTAGGACTGATTTACATGAACGATGGTTACTACGGATCTTCTGGATTTCATTCTAATGATATAGCTATTATAGTGTTGCCGGCTAAAGTTAAGCTCAGTAATGTTGTTGCACCTGTGTGTATCGAATGGACCAATCAATTTACTGTGCCGAATGGATCTTTTGGAAAGGTAATAAACTAATAACATATATAGTTGAAATATTTCAGCTATGGTAATTATTTGTTGTCTATTAATCTGTACGTATGTGCACTGTGCAGATGTATTTTTTTTCACATTTTCAAAATTTTCTTGCGCCAAAATATCTTTTATATTATTGTCCATCTATATTTAAATTTTCATAAAGTTTGGATTAAAAAAGATAATTTTCGAGTCTTTTGTCAAGTTTTAGGTAGTTTTTCCAGAATTTTGAGTAAACTATTTAGAATTTCGAAAAACGGCTTCTTATTAATATTATCTAGAGGCGATTCAAAAAGTTGTTGGTCGAAATTATTGGACAAATATTTCTATACGAAAATGTGTACACATAAAAATTATTAAAAATAAATATCGTTGTGAAAACACTATAGCTTCTTTGTTCCATTCAGAATCTAAAATAATTTCAAATGGGGAAGAAGCTTGCCATTCTAAATTATAGCTTTGTGAGTACACATGATTACATGAAATTATTTTATGGGGCTGGTTTAAGGATGAACACTTTCGTACATACGTAAAAGTTTGTTATAGTCTAAAGAAGAATTATTTTAATCTTATTATAAATTTAAGAAAAAAATATATTAGTGAACGTTCCATAACATAATGACGTAAATAGCTAAAAATTACGACAGTTACAACTGCAAGTTATGGAATAACATAAACAAAATTTAATTTTTCTTCCACTATGAAACAAAAATATTTCTGTTTTGTTGATCTATAAAAACAGATCCATAAGATTTTCCGGAATTTTCGATTAAGGGGATTGAAGCCTTTTGTATGTGTCTATCTCCTAATAATGTAGTTAGAAATTTTGTAGTTTTTCATTTTGTAGATTGTCGGCTGGGGAAAAACGGAAAAAATGACACCAAGTTCAACATTGTTAGAAGCATCATTACCATTCATTGATCATACTACTTGCCGAAATTTGTACAAAAATGGATTTGAACTATTCGTGACTAGTGATAAATTTTGTGCTGGTTCACAATCTGCAGGTAATAAAAATGTATAATACACTTAATGATTTAGATTTTTTTATTTTGTTTCAAACTTTATCAATAGTGTTATCATCTATAAGTATGACTCACAAGGTACTCAGTATTTTATAAAAATATGTATTTATAAATAGCTAATGATTTCTTGAGCTAAATTTTTCTAGAATTTTTTTACATTATTTCTATGTGTTGAGGATTAAACTAAGTTCTAAATATATATAATTTTTATTTAATATAAAATGTGGAACGATGTTCAAGAAGCCTTAAGCTGCGCATACACTGGACCCGAACCGGCCGGACCGACCGAACCGAAAATATTCAGTCCGAATTTTTTCGGCTAGGTGCATTGATTGTCCCCGAATTTTCGGTCCGAACTAAAATTAGTGGTGTATTCGTAATTCTTTTCTAGGGTATACGCTCAGCACATTAGCGTTTACTGGTGGGAGGGGGGCTAAACCCCCTCTAAAAAAAAAAAAAATTGACCTACCCAAACTTAAATTTATTTATGG
>JAIPRM010002503.1:0-15010 GCA_025469315.1 Stegophylla sp. TES_Ste_2020 | reverse complement strand
TAATGTTTTATTGCATCTTATATATTTTTCGACGCTGAATACGATGGTATGAATTAAAATCCACGTGCAACAATAGTTTTCCATCTATTTTATTATATTTTGAAAATTCAATATTTTCGGTTATTATTTTAAATACCTACTATTTCACCTACAAGATCAAATAATGTTTGTGGCCGAGTGGAAACGATCCAGGCTCTGAACGTGACAGTATGACGGGTTTGATTCCCACCCGGCACTTCAAATTTTTGCATTTTTTTTTCGAACATTTTTTTTTTTCTTATATTATTAACTTCCTTCGTTCAGAATCGTTTTACTGAAGAATGATTTATCGTTTCTTTAAAATTTAATACGCCCGTCAAGAGAATACCACCCGTCGTGCGAAGTACACCCATCGTGCGAAGTATGTCCGGCTTTTTTTGTTTAATTTTTGGGTAGTCTAGGTTTGCGATTAGAAAAATAATTGCGTATTTTGAAAAATGGCCTCTCAAAAGTACCGATAAGACAACGTTTACCGATAGAGTTACCGATCAAAACTTTTGAACCAGTAACTTATCTCTCTACTAGAAAATGCGTTTCCATACATACGAAAAAACACACACACACACACACACACACACACAGATTTGCTGAGAATCTAAAAGAGGCAATTTAAAAAATTTATTTGAGGAAGACGGTGTGAGATTTTAGAACATCAAAAGGCGCGCGTTTCGTAAAAAATATAACACTGGTAGAGACACTATAAGACTTGTGTGGGGTTAATCGTCCAATTCACTCGCATCCCTATACGTACCTATATTATATTATTTTAACTGTATATAATTGTAATGTTTTTGTTGACAGTCGAATTCTGACACTCAAATTCAATATGTTGATAATAATACTAGTCTCTTATACCTATTGAAATTAAGTGCCACATATCATATTCCGTCTATCATGTTCATACATAGTGGAAACAATGATTATTTGAAATCGATCACCCAGCAATTAGCATCAGTATTTGATAACGTGCTGATTATCGATATAGATAGTAATAATTATGACAATACAGAAAACTTATATGATGTAAACGACGAGCAACCTTCATTAATTTTTGGATACGGTGCAGAAAATTTTGTTCCCCCTGAACAAAATAAAGTGACGAGCTACATATCAAATGACGTGAATATGGCGGTAAGTATAAAATATGAGTAAAGATAAACGATTATGGATGCTATTCATTTTTAGTAAGATTTCCTTTAAAGATTATTGACCCAGAAATATTGTTATATAATTAGAATTTGAGGCGAGTAGTATCAAAACCAACCAAAAGTCCATCATTTTTTGAAAACTGTTTTTTTCGCATTTTCTAAATGGTAACACTGTATTAAAAGTCCTGTAAAAATATTGAACACCAAAAGAGGCCATAACTAAGTCTAAACTGATCACGAAAAATTGTGGTTGGTTTCAAAATCAGCCTTCTTATTATGTTTAAATCAAAAACGGCCATAACGCCCATAATCAATCACGATTTTTTTTGCGACAAAAAAAAAAATTGATAATAATAATATTAGCTCTATGATAGTATTATCATAATTATATTTTATACTGTCTAAGGTATGACGGAATTATGTATGTCACAAAGTTAATTTCAAAACCATCCATGTACATAAAAACCTAAAAAATATTTTCCTTCAAAACCAGCCATATCGGAACGAAAAGTGTTAATAACTCTTTGTAATAATATTTTTATAAAATACATATTCCTACACAATATGTATACATTTCAAACCTATGAGTTCATATTTATAACAAAATCATAGAGTAAAATGTTAAAGACTTATTCGTTTTTCGTTGTTCCTGAAAAATTTCAAAAATTGGTCGTGGCTGGGTTTGAAACTACACGCCTAATTCGACTGTTGTACTACGCATAAAATTAATGTGAATTATTTCTACCGGAACCAGTGGTATTCTATTTTTTGATGATATTCAGCAAATAGTAAATGAATTAATATGTAAAACTATTATGAATTAAAATTATAGTATATTGTCCGGATTGACGATTAGGCATATGAAATAATCGCATCGTCTACTTATCATAATAAAAATAATGCAAATCCAATTAAATTTAAGATATAAAAAGTGACCGAAACAATCTAATGTAATACTAATGTTATATGGATGCAGTGCATTAATTATTTTTATGTTTGTTGGTAACAGTTAGAAAGTTATGAACTAACCATTGAACTAGTCATACAACGATCGATGAGATCAATACAAGAACATGGAGCGCAAGACGCAAGTAGTAGAGGAGATAATCAGGTGCGGAAACAGAAGAAACACTTGGAGGGGGTCTAGTTGTTATGTAATAAATCTTAAAATTAAGTATAAATACAAATATAATATGAGCCATTATCCTCAAATTAAGTTAATTTTAGACCCGAGTGGACCGCAGAAAATAGTGTATTTAAACTAATGATTATCTAAAATTTTATTTTTTTATTTATTTTATCAATATTTTTTTGTATAGAAATACTTGTGCGAAAATTTCGATAAGCTTGTTATACCTCAATATGGTACTTTCGAGAGGTCAAATTTCGAAATTCTTAATAGACTCTCCAAAATTTAGGAAAGACTACCAAAAATTTGAAAAAAACGTAATTCGTTAAAAATTTTTTCTCTTTTAATCCAAACATAAAAATTTAATCAAAGGTAGTACACTATAATATTTAAAATATTTTAGCAAAAGAAATTCTTTAAAACGTGAAACTCTATATTTAGTAAGTTTTTCTAAAATTTTATTTTCTAATTCAAACTTTTTTATTCTTTTTTCAGTGGAATATAAAACAGCTTTTAATGCTAATAAACTTTATAATTTTTAATTTGAATTTTCTTGCATAGATTAAAGCTCTCATCAGAATTTTTTATAAAAAAAAATGGCACTATATTTTTTTATTTAAACTAAACACACGTACCTGGTTCTACCCGAGGAATGAGGAATATCCGTGGATTGAATTATATCCGAAATTTTAAAACTTTCAAATGGATTTAATACAGTTTATGATAAAAAAATAACCGGACATACTTCGCACCGCGGATATTCTTCGCTATATCTTTAGTCAGATACTCTTGGTGGGTATATTGAATTTAAAAGAAACGATAAATAATTTTTTTAGCTATACGAAGTTAATTATCTAAAGAACAATAGAAGTTATCATTTCAAAAATTTCAATTCACGCATTTTTTTTTTTTTTTTTTTTAGTACGCTAACATTTTAGATTAAAAGTTCTAATATGCGTTTGGTATATCCTCAGCGAATTTGTTGGGAATCAACTTTCTGTATATCATTTTCAAATTTTAAGTGTTACATAATATTTATTTATTTACTTATTTATTTATAGAAGGGGGAAGAGGTATTCATGTGTAGGCAGTAATACAATTTCGATTTCTTACATATGGTAAATTTTCAAGTCACTATTTTATTCGCTCATCACGCCTTGTTTAGAACACTCGTATACATAGTTTTTTTATTTGCATATACATATATATATATATATAAACATACGAATTACAGTGATATTTATTGAACAAAACACTTTAAATTCGTAGATTTTGAGTAGATGATGAAGTGTACAGTAGTAATACTAGTAATTATAATAGTAGTATTGGAGTGAAAGAGCTATCTCTTTATTGTACTAATTTTGGAAAATTTTGGAAAATTTTCAGAATGAGATCTATAATCCCCAGAATGCTGATCAACTTTTAAACATACTGCAAGAAGCTGACAATAGCGGAAAATTGTGTCTCATATACTTAGTCGTTGAAACCGATGAATATGATTATACCTTCGTTAACTTGGCACAGACATACAGTAGTACAGTGTTTATTAAAATAGACATAGACAATTATAAATCTTCAAGTTGTCGCAAATTTATTGTTCAAACACAACCTGCGATTATTTTTTACAAATCAAAGCGCACTACAGATGCATTATATTCCACCGACAGGGATACAATATCAATGAATATACAAGAAAACCTTGATTTTTAGGTAAGTAGTTAGTAAAAAATTAATTAGTAAATCTGCCAGTTATACATGTTATACATTTTTAGTGTATTTTCCTTACTAAGTGTTGGCTCAGAAATAATGTTGAGTAAATAATTTGAAATCAACGGTAAACATTAAAGTAACTTGTATACAATTAATATGAATGAATATAAATGCTTTTACCCTCTTATTATTATAATTATTATATTATAATACACTAATTTTTATTCTCCATCAAAAATAGTATTATCCAATTGTACACCTCGTTTTAAATAAAATTGAAGTGTACCACGCTGATGTACATATAATATCTTATCTACAATTTTCCTGGCGCGAAGCAACCGTCTCTGCGTTTGGGCATTTTTCTCTTCCAGGTCTCCATTGATGGTGATATAGAAAATTATGATAAAAAAAAAAAAAATTATAATTTTTTTTCTAAACATTTTTATCACCATTGTTTTCGTTCAAACGTATTATTAACAGCATTATCAAGTTATGACATAACATGCATTTTCACGAAGTCAGTTACTTAATTTAAAATTAGATAAATGTTAAATTTCATTACAAAATATAGTACCATTCTTCGTGAAATTGTAAAATATTTATAATGTGCATTTGGTATTTGTTTTGTAATACAGTAAAAACGAAAATATACTCTCTTGAAAAATCAATTATTTGGCACAAGCACGTTTCGCAATGTTACCCTTCAATTGTTTTCCACGTTAAAATTACATTTTATTATTCTTATCTTTTGTCAATTTGACTGTTTCGCAGTTAAACCGCAACATATTTGGTCCGGATCTCAAAGAACGAATCACGAAATTTACTCTCAATCATCGACATTCAATTCAAGTACATGTATGGATTATGGGTTACAAAAACATAAGAGCATACAAAAAAAAAAAAAAAAACATTATCTGTCTTTAAATTGTGATCATTTAAAAATAATTTAAACATAAATATATATTATAATGTAAACATAAAGTTTGTTATAAGTAAATCTAAATTTAATAACTTTGTTTCGAGCAATAGCAATAAAAAACGAATTTAATTCTAAATGTATTGTAGTTTAAGTGATTATATATAACATAAAATTTTAGAAAAGTGTTAAAGCAAAGTCGAAAAACCGTGTAAACACCCAAAATTTGATGTGTGGCGTGTATCTAAGTGTTCAACATAGCTTTAACTTTAACTCATCTATCTTACCTCAACAACTACAAACACCTTATTATTTAAAGCAAGCCATATTGGGCATTGGAAACCTATCCGAAAAAATTTAAGTCGTCTAAGCTTTTATGTATGAGCTCTAAACTGTTCTGATGTGTAAAAACTTTTGGTTAAAACTTAATTATTAAAAACGTCAAGTTAAGTAACCCAATTAAATAAAAATTACGATTTTCTGTTCAAAAGACGAACCTCAAACACACACCGATAGAAGTATGGACCACTAGTTAGTGATAAAAACGTTATCAGGTAATTACCAAGGTATGTCAGAAACTTATCACGAAAATTCAATATTCGTCCGAGTTCGCGCTGGTGGTCACAGCTGTTTTCATTACTTTGAATAGTATGATGAACACCGAGGTAAATAAAAAGCACGGACTCTAAGATAAGAATGGACTGGGCTTGAGTATGCGCAGTGGTGTATTCGTAATTCTTTTCTAGGGTATACGCTCAGCACATTAGCGTTTACTGGTGGGAGGGGGGCTAAACCCCCTCTAAAAAAAAAAAAAATTGACCTACCCAAACTTAAATTTATTTATGGTGGGGACGTGGGATATACCACCACCAGACATTTTTCCCAGGGGGGGGGCACAAAGTGTCAACAAAAGTATTTTTGGGGGATTTGGAATGAACGCGCGCTACCTTCACCCCCCTTGGATCCGCATCTGCTATGGAAGTCTACATTTTTAACTATTTTTAATATTATAATAAACTGATAAACAGTAACTTTTTGACAGCTGATATATTTTTAACAATAATTATAATATCCGCTGGATATCACGATATCGCTCGCGCCGACTGGTATTGTTTAAATTCTGACATACAGTACGTAGACGCTTGGCAGTTACCGACCATAACCATAAATAGTATTTACTAAATACTCGAAGTCGGGGAAAATTTAATCGGATTTAATGCAGGCACGAAGCTATTTTTGGATAATAACTATCGTGCATAAAAATGATTCCTAATAATAATAATAATAAATTCTATACTGTCGCATAATGTATGCCGTATGGTCATACAACATTAGGCTTGCGTATACCCATAATGCACGAATTTTTAGGTAGCGTATACCCATGATAAACGAATTTTCTTAAAGGTATACGCATAATTCCAAAAATAGGGATCCGGGTATACCCTCCAATACACCACTGACTAAAATTATTAAATAGCTCTACAAATGATTAAATAATCATATTTCATCGTGACTTGTGATTGTAAATGATAGTAAACCACGTATTGTGTTTTCTACAATAATTTTTCGACAGTTGACGAATGCAGTGCATGGTGTGCAGTTGTTTACTATATAGTTACTGTTTTAATTTTAAAAAATATGGAATATAATAGCTCTTCAGATGTTGAATGGGATTCATTTTTATTAGAAAGCCCCATTTTTAAATCGAGGAAAAGATATTGGGACATATAGGTACAGTGTACACTGTACACATTAACGATGTTATCAAAACTCCGAATGTGAAAAGATCGATAGTGAGTACAGATAAAAATTATATTAAAAATGAAACACAATTTCATTTATTGATCAGCATCAGCGTCACAAATCAAGAGTACCTACCTATTATATAGTATAGTATCTCTAATTTTCGGCCGAAAAATTCAAACATGTTTGAACGGTTGAAATCCGAACCGACCGAAATTCGGTTCGGTACAAGTGTATGCACTCACATATAAAATCGGCAGTTTGATTTTTTTCGGTTCGGGTCCAGTGTAGCGCAGCTTTAAATCAACTATAAGTTAATAAAGTTGATGTTCCAAATAATTTTTTTAATATGGGAATGTAAAACATCGGTATATCTAATTAATTTTGCGTAATACACCATGAAAGCATAAAAATATTTCATTTGTTATGTTGTTTAATAAATTAAAATTTAACTTAAAAAAAATTAATGAGACTACAGATAAAGTTAAGTAAGCTGACAACTTTCTAGTTCTCAACTAATAACTGTTAATTAGATAATTTGGCATCATTAATAGTGCCTAAGGGAACGTTGAAATCATTTGTAAATTTACAATTATAATTCAAGATTATTTACATAGATTTATTTCTTTGTATTTTTGCCATATATGTACCTATTCTTATTAAAATTTCTGTAGTGAAAATTACGTGTGGGCTTAGCACATACCTATTTTATGTTTTACAATTTAAATTATTTTTCCGAATGTTACATTGTAAGCATCTAACAATAAATATAATCGTTTATTTGTTTAAAGATATTGATATTCGTAATTTACTTGCCGAAACTTTGTATAGACAGGGTAAGTTATATGATTAATTTTTGATTGTATTTACGTTAATGTATGTTTATTAGAAAGTTTGGTACTGTTTCAGTATGCGCTCTACAGACGTGTTTCTATTTCAGTATGTGCTCTACATAATTTATCTATCTTCATACACATATAAAGGGATAAACTGTTGACTGACTCAGGTATCAACGAACATCCTAAACCACTGGTTTCTTACATTAAAATATTAGCAATGTAATTCTCCATCTATGTACCAAATTTCATAAAAATCGGTTGAACCTATTATTAGATTCTGAACGGAGTGAAGAAGCTTATGATTTTAAAATGATGTTCAGTGGCGCACAGTAAAATTTTCACAGGGGTGTCGAAAATATAAATTCTTAAGAAATCACCCATTTCACCTATAAAATTTGAATATGAACATGATAAAAATTTTGTTTTTATTATATGATTTTTTTTTAAATGCTATAAATAATAAACAATTGGTATAAAAATAAGTTCCAAGTCCAATTAGAACCACCCACCGATTTTCATGGGGGTGTCAATCGACACCCCCGAACCCCTTGATGTGCGCCACTGATGATGTTTATTTATTTTTTTAATTTTTTCTCTTTCTGGAAACATTTTTTTGTATAGATATACTTGTCCAAAAGTTTCGATCAGTATTTCTATAGAATCGGAATCATACTGAGATAGTACTTTAAAGATTTCATTTTTCCAATTTCTCAATACTTTTTCCAAAAACGAGGAAAGTCTGTCAAAAAATTGACAAAATATGCAATTACCGGAATTTCCGTAAAATTGAAAATTACTTTTTGACATAATTTCTAAAATAATACAGCTAGAGACTTGAAACTTAACCAACAACTAAAAATAGTCACGAAAACATTTCATAAAAATTTCAAAAATATTTGATCAAGTACAGCTTTTTGAAAATGTATCATTTTTTGTTAGTTTTTATGAAATAAAATTTTTGATTCTTGATATTAAGACCTAAAAATGTATAATGATCTCACTCACATATATGTCTAATTACCGTGAAAAAATTTCGAAAATTGTAAGTCAACTTCTTTATCTATAAGCATTTGAAGCTAGAATTTTGACGAAATTCGTTAGTTTTACCTAAAATCAGGGCCGTATTTAAGGGGTGGTTCGGGAGGGCGATAGCCCTCCCTGTTACTTGAGAGGGGCGTCATTATTTTAGATCGAGTAGTTAAAAATACATGTAATTTTTTGGAATTTTATACATTATGTTGGGAATAGGGGTGACAAAATATTGTTGCCCAGAGGCGGAAAAACCTTAAATACGGCCCTGCCTAAAATTATACGTACTAAAATTTACATAAAAGAAAATTGATTCAATCGATTTTTATAAAATTTGGTATCTAAATAGAGAATTTTGTTGCGAATATTTTGGTGTAATAAAATTTGTTACGGACAAAAAAATTTTACAAGGGTTCGATTGAAAAAAAATCAGAGGAAATATGGACAAATATTATGATATATTTCTAATTTATGAACATTCGAAAAAGTTGATAATTTTTTATCGCCATTTCAAGTATTTTTCCATGCTGATACGATGGTGTTAATAAAAATCCACGAGCATCAATAGGTTTTTAATTATTCTATTTTGAAATTTACGGTTATTATATTAAATACCTACTATTTTAATGGTTTTCCTCGCTATTTTTGTGGCATACTAGTCAGATACAATCATAAGATTTTAATGCAATGGTACGGAATTCAAATTTTACCCACTAAACTAAATATTTTGCTCTTTTTTCAACGGTATCTGACCAGAGGTGACACAGTATATTGTGTGGCAAGGGCTGGAGTGAGCAATTTCAGTCGTGAGTATTTTGTTATTTTTGTATTTAAGAATTATATCTATATATTACTACTTTTTTCAAAATGCATTTACTTTCAAAGATAAATCTAAATATTAAGTAAATATAATGGTATTGCAGAACATTTATTATTATTATTATTATTATTATTATGTGGATTATGAACTGAAAACAAATATTACATATTAAACATGGACGCCTGGAGAACGCATACTGAATTAGAACGGAGTTTGTAGGGAATATCACATAACAAACTGCAAGTGAATATTTCATTTAACAGTGATTGTTTATACCTATTAAAGTTTTTTTTAGTCATTCGATGATATTTCATGTGATGCTTCCTATAAATTTAATTACAATGATTATCAAACCTTTTACGGACACAAGGCCATTTATCCAATAAATAAAGAAAAGGAAAAAAAGTGTTAAACAAAAATGCCCAAATTTTTTTTCATATTTTAAAAATTTTCTTGCACTAAATTATTTCTTATATTATTGTCTATCTATGTTTAAATTGTCAAAAAGTTTGGATTAAAAAAAGATAGTTTTCGAGACTTTTTTGTCAAATTTTGGGTAGATTTCCTAAATTAAAAAAAAAAAAAAAGATTTGAGAATTTCAAAAAATAACCTCTCTAAAATACCATCTAGGGGTAAATCCAATTTCAATAAATTACTGTTCGAAACTAATAGACAAATATTTTTGTACAAAACCATGTACACATGAAAAGCACAAAAAATAAAAATATAAACATCATTGTAAAACCACTACCTTCTTGACTTTGCACAGAATCAAAAACGTTTTAAATGTGTTGTAATAACATTTTTGAGAAACCACGAATAATTTTCAAAAGTACTTCCTTGAGCAAAATTCTTATTTCACAAAGTTGATGGTCAAAACTTTTGTACAAGTGTTTATATACGAAAATGTGTATTCATAAAAATGTATTAAAAAAACATCATTGTAAAATTTTCACTAGGTTCTTCGCTCCACTCATAATCTGAAATAATTATCGTAACTAACTATTCAATACAAATATATATTACAATTCATGACTAATGTACATAACATGTACAGTGGAACCTCGATAACTCGAATCGGCTGGGGGCGAAAAAAAATTTCGAGTTATCGAAAATTCGACTTATGGAAAACCTCGATAACTCGAATCGGGAAAAAAATTCGAGTTACCAAAGATTTTTTTTATTTAAAAACACAAAGACATGAAATGTTATAATTTTATTTATTTATGTATTTACTAATAAATGTATAATATATTATGTAGGTATGTATATTGTATTAAAATTTTTAAAAAAGTATAAAGTAATAAATATGTATGTAGTATTATGTATAAATTGTATGTAATAAAGAAAATATGTATGTATTTGCAGTGTAATAAGTAAAGTAGAACGAGTTATCGAGGTATGTACGTTTTATACTATTCGAATTATAAATTATTATATAAATTCGAGTTATAAGCCAAAATTCAACTAAAATTACTTCGACTTATTGAAAAATTCGAGTTAGCGAAATTCGAATTATCGAGAAAATTTAACACACATATCATATATTGTAAGGCAAGAGCCAAGGCATTCCCTCGAGTTATCGAAAATTCGACTTACAGAGGTTCGAGTTATCGAGGTTCCACTGTATATGTCTATAATTCGATATAGTAACACAGTGGTGAATCTAGGACCTTAATTTGGAGGATCAAATACAGGTATTCACAATTAATAAATTTTTACTCCTATTTAGCATTTTAAAATTTCTGGGGAAGACGATTGCCACTATCGCTCTTTCCTTTGGATCTGTGCCTTTAATTACATGATATAATTTGCAATTTAATTCTCATTTTTAGCTATTTTCTTTATGGTCTTGTGCCGTTTTAACAGGTAATTTCTGTTAAATAAAAATATAGAAATACTTTGTGACTTATACAATTAATATTAGATAGACAACTCATTCGTAAAGATAGAATAATTTTTTTTTTTTTTTGGGGGGGGGAGGGGAAAGGGGAGTTAAAATATTTATTTTGCCCCTTTTAATTGTATTATCCTTAAGCATTTTACAAGATATCTGAGCTAAGTCCCCCTCTCTACAGTCACTATATTTATAAAAAAGTGGTAAATAATAGTTCTTGGTCCTTCATATAATTTTAAATAATAATTAGTACTTATAGAACTTTATATCTATATGTTGAGCTAATGTAATTATTTTGTTTTTAAATTTTATTAAATTTCAGGACAGGGAGTTCACGAAGGAGATAGTGGAGCAGGATTAACTTTTGAGCATAATACTTTGAACTACTTAACTGGAGTAGTGAGTGTTAAGGACCCAAACACTAACGATTCGGTAGCTGTTTTTACAGATGTTAATTATCATATTCAATGGATTCGTGAAATTTATACTAACTTTACTTATGCAAGTGAGAATAGATCTAAAATAAATAAATAATAACAGTGAATATTGATCTATTATCTGACCTCAATTTAAAATTTTTTAACTTTTATTTAACTCAAAAATAGAAAATACTGAGTTTTAATTTATTGATCAAAATTGACAGTAATAACAATAAATATTAATACATTCGATTTTCAAGTGCAATATATTTTATATTATTTTGAGTGTATATTATGAAATAAATAATTATTTTTTTCAATGTCAATTTATACAATAAACATTTAATAAAGTTTGTGTATTTTATAATTTTGCAATTGTATAATTAATTATATAGGTAATTATTGTATAATATGTACTCGAACACCTGCTTACATTGTTGAAATCAAGTAAAAATATCTAATAGATAGGTGTCATATAAGGTTAGTTGTAGATAAGCCTGATAGCTTACTTAGTTATATTATAATAGAAAATTTACCTCCTGCCATTATAACTATTTATAATTCTTATATTTTTGGTATTGCTGCTCTATCTATTCTTAAATATGGATTCACCACTTATACAAATTTAATGGTTTCACTGTACATACTATGTTGGAGTACCTACCCCAATTAATTCTGGTTTCACTTTAGTCTTTAATAATAATTCCTTCTTTCTCTAACTTACCTAGTCGGTTTTTTGTGAAACAGTTGTTTTGTAATAAAATACATTCTCCTGATCACGACTGCAGCCAATAATGTGTCTATTACACCCAAATAGAAAAAAATATACATATATATTATTCAAATTAGAAAAGAATACAATGAAAATAATATCTTTATTAAAACTTAAATAATTTCTTTAGTTGTTAACATAACTAGAGAATCAATAAATGAATCATTGATTAATGATCAATAATTTACTTTTAATTACAAATAAATACTCTAAATTATTGGTTGTTCTTCAATATGAAATCAATTTTCTTAAGAGCATATTCTAAACACTTAGCAAATTCAGGACTACAGCCATGGTCAGCGATTGTATTAAGACGATACGTATGAAAAACACCTTCTTCCAAAAAGGTCACAGCATTCATTAATGGACATAATATTAATTTTGTATGATTTGTAAAATTAATCTAAAAAAAAAAAAAAAATCCAAAAAAGATTACATTATCAATTTAAATACACATTGTTCCATACTTGTAAAGTTCCATTTGTTAATTGCATAATAACTGACGAACTAGACCTATACCACCGATAAATATATGGTGTACGACTCAATTGGTCTACGTCTTTAGCTAATACGTCTGCACCGGCTTTAATAAGATTAATATTCATGTATCGCTTGAAATACATCAATAACTTGATTTTTTTTTCCAATATTGGTGGTGAATTATCAACTGTGTAGTATTGTTCAGTGCCATTTCTTTCGATGTAATGAATATCCCTAAAAATATAAAGATACATTTAGTGCTGTAGTCATAAAAAAACCAGAGGGTATACTATAAGCTAAAAGTGTATGCCCTGTGAACCCCTTTTTGTTTTGTTTTTTTCTTGTTTCTTCAATTTAATCAAGCTGTTTAATGTTTTAATAAGAAAAGATGCACCGATAATTTCACTGATATTGTAATCAACCAAATATAATAGTTAAACATAACATTTTGAGATATTTTCACAAGAACACCAGAGTATACAACCTTAACCATTAGATATACGGTATATATTTAAAATAATCAGAAGGTATACGGCGTATACTCTCCACTACAACCATGGATATATTATTAATGTTTTGAACATTATTCAGTTTTACTTAGATCAGTGGTTCAAAATTTTATCGCCTATCAACATAAGACAAAAATAATTTTGCTTGTCCAGTAACCAATTTTTTGATATTTTTCAGTCATAAAGTGTGCTACATCTAAATATATAAAAATTATAAATTGTGGTTTATTTTAATTTTATACATTTATGGAAATAACATTTTTTCTAATTTCTAATTTAATTCTTTTTTTTCTGAAAATTAATACATTCCATATAATTAATTATTATTATTATTATTTTTAGAAGCCAACCCAAATATTTTATTTTAATATTTTATAATAGTCTTAGAAAAAATTCAAAATAGCCATTTTTTGTAGATCTGGGATTTAGAAAAATATTGGTGTTAAAAATCTTTAATAAATGTTAATCCATTCATTTTCTAAGATTTTTATAAGTTTGCAGATAATTTAATAATATTGTTAAATAAGTCATATCACAATTGACGTCTTAAAATTACAGATTTAGGATATTTGGACGTAAAAATAAATAAATAAATGTTTGTATACCGTTTTATATAATAAAAAAGCCGGACATATTTCGCACTACAGATATTCTTCATTCCTATAAAACAATTCTGAATGAAGGAATTTAATAAAACAAAGAATAATAAATGGTTGCCATTTTCAACACACCTTGTTCTAAATTTTTTAAACTATATCTGACCCGAAGAGCAAAGAATACCCGTGATGTGAAATATGTCTAGTTTTCTTGTCTATACTTATCTCTGATTTAATCTACTTAACTTTATTTTACTCTTTTTTTTTTTTTTTTTTATCTAATGAATAAAATAAAAGGAAAAATAAATTTAATTAGAAGAATAATTTAATCAGAATATGTAAGCATGAATTACTTCATAAACACAATTGACTTAGTCTATAAATAATAAAAACATTTATTTTAGGAAAAGATAGTACCACGATAACGAATTACATTTGGCGACGACATACTGGTGATGTATCATATTTAATAGCGTCAAAATAATACATTAGATAATAGCAAAAAATATTACCTACCTTTTTTCGTATTTTTTTCAATCAAACCCATCTAAAATGTTTAATTCTTTGTTTGCTCAAAGTTTTATTACACCAAAATATTAGCAATTACATTATCTATCTAGGCACTAAGTTTAAAAACAATCGGTCGAACCAAATTTCTTTTATGTACATTAAAGTGTGTAATTTAGGTAAAACTAACAAATTTCATCGAAATTCTAACTTCAAACGGATATAAAGAAAAAAGTTTACTTATGATTTTTGAGATTTTTTCAGGTTAATTAGATATATATATATATATATATAAGATTGTATTTTCAAGTCTTAATATCAAATATCAAAAATGTTATGATTAGGGTTCGGATTTTAAGGCAATATAAATAATAAAAATAGCACTTAAAATCTGAAAAAGGCAAAAAAAAGCATATATTTTTTATAAAAAGGCAATTACGAAATTTACTAAAAATT
>JAIPRM010002502.1:18562-30150 GCA_025469315.1 Stegophylla sp. TES_Ste_2020 | reverse complement strand
CCTATCTCCGAAATACAACAGGAGAATCTAGGTTAAATGGATTAGCAATGCTAAATATTCACCGAGATATTGAAATCTCAACAGACGCTGTACTCGCTGTACTTTAAAATTAACTTTATGTAAAAAAATTGAATAAAAAAAAAAATAAATAATTGTATAAAAATGTTTTTATTATATTTATGATAACCCCCCCTATAAATAAATTCTGCGTACGCCCCTGTTTAAAATTGACAATATGTTTGGTTTTTATTGACAGTAGAAGATAAATAAATGAAATTAAATTGATGAAAATTAGTGTATATATCTAAAAAATAAATTACCATAACAGTAATAGAAAATTTTGTTTTTTTTTTTTAAAAAAATTTCAAAATATACTTACGTTTTTTCTTTTTAAAATTTGAAAAATAAATTAAAAACAAACGCATTTTTAAGCGTTTATTTTCTTATTATTTTTGTACATATTCGTGTACATTCAAAATGTACGTATTTTAACTATTTCAAGCACATTAAGCCTCGAACTTTGCTCATAGCATGTTGACTATCAAACTAATAATGTTCAATGAAAAAAAAGTTGTCGCTGAGTCCATAAACACCACTTAACTCTTCTGTAGCTTGGCCCGGTTCTTGGTATACGAGTATTGTAAGCAAACAAAAAAAGGTCGCCTTTAACTTTGACGTGGTTTTATTGAGGCCTTAGGCTATTCAGCCCCTTCCCCTCAATCCAGTTTTGGTTAGCCGCCCATATCGTTTGAAGTGTAAACCGGCATAGTTTTCGTGTTTAAATATTTAATTTCCGCCGGCCCCGGGGTCAATGATTTATCGTCTTCGGATCGGGGGAATAACAATAATAATAATAATAAAAAAAAAAAAAAAAAAAACAGAAACGAACAACAATAATTATCTTTTACGATTTTAATTCTCCATGCCACAATCACTCCTCCCTCCCTCCCGTCTATCGAGACAAATTATTATTATTATTATTTGCCCCCAAATTCGATGTTGACATGTAATAATAATTAATAATGCGTAATGTTTACGATGTCGGTACTTTATTAAAATAATACAAATAAAATATAAACGGGATTCCGATAAACGCACACATCGCTTCGGTCGTAAAACTAAATGAAAAAAAAAAAAACATCACTCGTATCATTATGGAAAACATGTAAACAAATTATATACGATATAAATTCGGCCGTTTTTCGTTCGTCGAACTCAAAGCTGCCCGGTGGTATTAAACGATTTGTCGATTCCGCTGTAAACCTTTTTAGATTCTGGTTGGAGCAAAGAAGCTAGTTTCAATCATGTTTATTTATTTATATTTTTTGAATGTGTACACGTTTTGGTATAGAAATACTAAATCGTCCAAAATTTCAACCAGCAACTATTTAATTAACCACGATTTTGCAACTTGTTGTTTATTGAGGTCATTTTTCAAAATTCTCAATAGCTATCTCACACTTTGGAAAAACTTCCCAAAATTTGACAAAAAATTCTCAGAAACTATCTTTTTTAAATCCAAACTTTATGAAAAATTAAACATAGATAGACAATTGTATAAAAAATATTTTAGTGCAAGAAATTGTTGAAAATTAAAAAAAAAAAATTTCAATTTTTAAAAAAATTTCAAAATCATTATTGAAATATAAAACTAATCGAGTAAAAAATACTTTTTTTTGTTATTATTACAATTTTTGTTAAAAATTATCTTGAATAAGTTGAACCTACGCTCAGAATCATTTTATTAAAGAAAGTATTTATCTTTTTTTTTTTTTAATTCAATACACCCACCATGAGCTCCTACCCAAGGGGTGAAAAATGTCCATGGTGCAAATCAAGTCCGATTTTTTAAACTTGTGGTTTTAACCATACATATGGTACATATGGTATCACTTCCTGTTGATTTTTAGTCGAATATTATCCGTATCCGAATATCACTATTAATAGCAAAATATTTTTGCGCCTGTGACAACATGAATTCTTTGTCTAATATCGACATCAGTTATATGATTTAATATTTAATCAATTACATTTTAATTTAGATAAATGATATGCTAATGCTTATGTTTTTTTTCATTTTGTTACAGGTAATAAAATGCTGATTTACAATGTTACGCGTATCGTAGAAAGTTTCTATAAAAACACACGAAGTATAGAAGGACACAAAGGACGACTACAGACGAAAATCAACCAGGCTAAGCCAGTTTGTTGGTTTTTTTTTATAGTATTTAGTAGCTTAACTGAGATATCATCAAATAAATAAATAAAAATAAGTAACTGGTTACTAAGTTAAAGTTTTCTAAGGTTAATAAGTTAGAGCTTAAAAAGTAAATAAGTTTGAGTGACGAAATCTAGGTACATTATTGGAAAAATGAAAACCGAATTTAATTATGAGTTTAAAAATTTAAAATTACTTTTTCAAATAATTATCATTAGTCATTCTCAAAGATATCAAAAATAATTATGTTCACAATAAAATATGACTATTAAAAGCCGAATAACTTCGCACAATGATTATCATTCTCTCCTAGAATTGAATGTTCTTGGTGGATGTATTAAATTTTAGAGAAACTATAAATCATTTTTTTAATAAAACGATTTAAAGTGAAGCTATAGGCCATATAAGATAATTTTACTTGAAAATTATAAATTCTACAAAAAAAAAAAAATAAATAAATAAATAAAATTTTTTCATTTCAGCCAGTTATAACATATTCCACTATTGACTAAAAACTAGAAAAATATATTTTGATGAGAAAAAAAGTTTTCATTTTCACGTTTTATAATATTCTTTCACCAAATTATTTCTCATACTTTTATGTATCAATATTTAAAATCTTATAAAGTTTGGATAAAATAAAAATAATAAAAAAAAATTATAAAACCATTTTTATTAAATTTAGAATAGTATTTACTAAATTTTGGAAAACTATTGAGAATTTCGAAAAATTACCTCTTAAAAGTATCTTTTGGATAATTTTTTGTTTTCTGGTTAAAAGTTGCTGGTTGAAACTTTTTCACAAGTATTTCAATACAAAGATGTGAACACATAAAAAAAATTTAAAATAAACATCATTATAAGAACACTAATTTTTCGCTCCACTCAGCATCTAATAATGAAAGATGATAAACCTAACATAATTCTAAATATAAAAATAAAATAAAGTAAAGGTAAGAAAGTCGGACATACTTCGCTCCTCGGGTCAGATACTCTTGGTGGGTTTGTGGAATTTTAAAGAAACGATAAATCATTTATTCAATAAGACGATTCTGAACGAAAGAAGTTAATAATATAAAGATAAATAATGGTCGTCATTTTTAACACACTTACCATAAGTATCTGACCCAAAGAACGAAGAATATCCGTGGTGCGAATTATGTTCGGCTTTCTTGTCATTACTATACTTTACTTTATTTTGCTTTGCTTTTCATTACTTTACTTTACTTTTTTTTTATCTAATAAATAAAGGAAAAAATATTTAATGAGAAAAAATGTTAGAAAAATGTCCAAAATATTTTTTTCACATTTTCAAATTTTTCTTGTGCTAAAATCTTTCATGTTTTACTATCTATCAATGTTTAAATTTCCATAAAGTTTGTATCAAAAAATTATAGTTTCCGAGTTTTTTTTGTCAAAATTTGGATAGTTTTTGCCAAAAAAAAATAATTTAAAGAATAATGAAATTCAAAAAATGACCTCTTTAAAGTACCAACTATAGACAAATCCAGTTTCAAAAAATTGATGATCGAGACTTTTCGACAAGTATTTTCATAAGAAAAAATGTTAGCAGAAAAAAAAAAATTAAACGTCATCGTAAAAACATTAGATTCTTCACGCTCTAAAAAAATTGTTTCAATGTTACAGAGTTTAATTCAAATTATTTATAAAAAAATAATTAATAACCTGATGTTAGAACTTTATAAAAATTGTTACTTTTTTTTATAAACATTCAATATTTAAAAATCAACTAAATACCTACCACTAAGAGATTAACCACATTTAGAGCCCGTGGTGGGCAAGCTCTATCATTATCAATCTCTCGAGAATAATTTATTTTAAATATCAACTCGAATAAACACGAACATTTCTACGTCAAAGTGAACACAAATAATAAGCATAAATACAAAATTTATTAGAAGAACATATCGTTGGGTTAAAATATTAATATGTATAATTACTTAGGGATTACGGACTTAATCGGTAACTGTAATGGATCGCGTGAAATATTTAGCAAATGATGTGATCAAAGAGAAATGTAATAATTAACAGAGAAAATGTTAAAATATTTATTATGAATAAGCTATGTGGATATTTTTTACGATTTCCTTTCATCTCCTGAAACCGATTGCTTTGCAGACACTGTGAACAACAAAACTGTTAATTCGTATAAACATTAATGCTGTGATTTCGTTCACATTAAAGACCCTTTGAAAATTAATTAATTAACATACTGTATTTTACTCTTAGTTTCCGTTCCGAGTGATCTTTGTTCTTGAACAAAGTTTCAATATCGAATTTTCTAATACAACTTTAATAGCATAGCACCTATTCAGTTTCGTTATAATATTATAGATATAGATGTTATGAAACACTTTTTGATGAAAGAAATTGTGTGGATTTTTTTTTAAAATAATTTTTTTTTCTCAATTAAATAATTTTTTGTTACACTTTTTATTTTATACATTTTTATTTTTTTACGTTGAATTGACTAATATTTTTGTATTTCAACTAAATCTCCACTCAGAATCGTTTAAATGAAGAAATAATCACTAAATAAATAAAATATAATTGAATTTTCAATATCACACAATAAAATGCCAGACATACTTCGCACCACGGATATTCATCTCTCTTCGGCTCAGATTCTCTTAGTGGGTATGTAGAATTAAAAACAAATTTAAGCCATTTTTCTCAAATTTTGGGAAGTTTTAACCAAATGCGGGAGAAACTCTTGAGAATTTCAAAAAAATACCTCCCAAACCATACCAAAATGAGATAAATTGTGATTCAAAAAGTAGCTGGCCGAAATTTTTTAACTACTATTTGGATGAAAAAAATTATTACAAATACGAAATAAAACAACATAAGTTTCTTCGCTCCACTGAATACCTATAATGTATTACCCATTTTTCCAATTATAGTTCTGTACCTACTAAAAATACTTATCATTTACATTTAATTAAACATGTTTTCGTTTTCCCAAAATAAGTTTATCTGAATATTTTGTTCTATTACATTAAATAATATTTCTAAAATTCTTTAATCTATTGATAATGAATCACTTGCCAATCATTTTATTACGTTCTGAATTCGTCAACCACTGGAAGTAGTCGATAATTGACTATTCTGTAATATATATTTATTGAGATCTGCTCATTCATTTCCAACATATTTCTAACTTATTAAAAAAAAATAACAGAAAAATACAAAAACCTAAAATATACAATAAAAACTTTTGATATTGAATTTCTTTAAGTATAAAATTAATTTATAGCTTACTCTGCTATCTGTTTACGTGATTCAAACATAAATGCAAATTCTGCAAGTCTCGAGCCCTTTTCATTACACTGATTAATTATAATCTTATATTTGATGTAAGTATACTCGTATTATTGTTTAAATAGTTTAACTATGCGAGTTGCATTGAACAATGAATTTACTTAAAACTTTCAACACGGTATCTGCATCTATCTGTTATTAGTAATTACTTTAATATATTAAAAATTAAATCCTTATACAGCAACAAATAAAAAGTGATTATTTCTATGTCAAATTTAGTTAATAAAATAAAAAATTAATTTCGCTGTACATGTATTTTATTAAAAACCGCAAAATGTATGCTTATATTAGGAAATAAAACTAAAATTTGGAGCACTAATAAATAAAAATCGGATAATATGTAAATAAGTGTAAAATAATTTGTTTATAAACATCATCAAATTAATTTCTACCTATGAATGTATGCGATGGGAGGTCTTTCTGAATAGGACAAACACATGTGAAATTGTAAACATATTTGCGTATATCAAGAGTTTCGTTGCACGGCAACCGGTGATAACCGATTAAGTAGTTAAGTAGTTATACCTTTTTGACAATCCGATTGAGACGAAAGAATTTAAATATTGTGTACAATGTTACCAATTTTTTACTACTTAATATATGTTGTGTGGATTACTAATAGGTGACTATTATCTTAGTCGAAAAGGATTATGTTATCGATCAATGACGAAGGACATGAAAGTTAAAAAAAACTGGGATAAAATAATAACAATAATAACGTTGGTTTGAATATTGGAGTTAAGTGAACTATAATAAAACTTAAAAAATTATCTATGCTCGTACTTGAAATGCTTTGCGGTATTTAAATTTTCAAACGAGTTATGAATGAGTAAAACACAATAATTTTAAAATGTTCATTACTCATGTTTTTTGACTGTATCCGTGCTCAGTCGTGCTGTGAAAAAATTCAATTGGTTTGCAGCAGCGGCCTATACCACTGCAACCTGTTTCAGTTAGCTTTATTATTAGGGTGCGAATTTCTATGCTTTAAAAAAGCAAATAAGAAAAAATAATTTAAAAAATATTACAAATACCTACGATTTTAATTTTGTGTTGACCCGTTCCAGAAATAGCAATGTTTATTTCAAACAATATATTTATTCAATACTATGAAAACTTAGAAAAATTCCGGTGAAATTATACAATATGTTAACCAAAAAAAAAAAAAAAATTCTCCATGCTTAAAATGCATCCATCATGCTTTGTTATGACGTTACTATGGGTATATATCAGGGTTAAATTAAAACAATTTCTAAAAACACTGATATAAATATAATACAGTTCGTCTGCATATTTTTACCGTATCACGTCGGATAAACCGAAATGGATTTCGTTCAAACCGCATTGACGTAAAGTTTATGCTTTTTACCAGTAGTTTTCTCCTTTTGGCCCGTATGCCTAGGGGAGGAAGTTTCAAATACGCCCGGTCTAATATTTGCCATATGGGTCGTGCGTTATGAAACTTTTGAGTACTTTTTCTCGTGCGTGCGCAATAACATTGACGGTCATAAGACGAAAAAAAAAAAAATAAAAAAATTTAGAACACTCCACCGTAAAACCAAAAAATTACTTTCTCCACGATACATTATTATAACGTGTATTGAGTGTTGGTCTAATTTGATTGAAATTGATCAAATAGTTCATAAGGAGTTTGCCTCAGATTTTATGTTTAATGTATCTCATAAAAAATCATTAGCATCCTTTTCTCATTTGATCGACTCATCATTAGAAGTACGTAACTACAAAACATGAAAGGTTTAGGTGAGGAAGAGCACAAGTTAAATAATTATTAAGAAACCTAATGGTTTGGTGTTTGAAGTAGACATCACTTACATAGGCGTGCGCAGATTTTAAGTTTAGGACGTGCACTAATTACATTTTCTAAAATTGTCGAAAAATAATATATGGAATATTGTATGTATACCTATTATCAAAAAATAGCTAAAACTCCTAACAGTAATATTTCTATGATATAAACTTATGCATCATATAGATATTATAATAAATTCCATTTATAATAATGTTGTTTTGTAAAAGTATACCAAAAAAGTTTTTTTTGGGAATAAAAAAAAAAAATGTGGTTATAAAATTAAACTGACAATCATTCAAATTATAACTGCTTTTTAACTATATGACCTATAGTATAGATGACATAATTTTTATCTTTTGAAAAGCTGTGCATCTCACAGACAACAAAATTTGGTTGATAAATTTTCATTTTTATCGTATTATCAAATTAAATTTATAGGTAAAGTATGATATTAGTAGTGAGTAATAATTCTTTTTAAGTTCTACACTTATTTTCTTAGTCAGTTATTGTGTTTTACGTGTTTTTTTTTTTATTATCATTATTATTATTTAATACACTAATAAAACTCCATTTTTAATTTTTTTTTTCCTTTAAAATTCTCTCTAAAATCTTCTAGTTTGCCTTCCCCTAAATACGGACCTGTGTATTATATTAGCTGTACGCTTCATGCACATAGTATGTTGTTTTATACGTTGTATATTCATAGTAATCTAACAACGTAAATTTTAATTTTGTATTTATAATTATTTTTTGTTAATTCAACATTCGATACCAATACAATTAACCCATTAATTAAAAGCATTAGAAAATAAAAAATTCTATATTTAAAATTTCGGGTAGTACCTAGACATGCTCGGCACGCCCTGTGCGCAAGCCTATGATCACTTATTATGTTTGCGTAATCAATAATGATATTTATATATCATTATTTATATTGATGTTGATTGTTACGTACTCCGGATAACAGTGGAGTATATAAACGGAGTTTATTGCCATAGCACTTCCAGAAATTTTGTTAAAATTGATAAGCAAAATGTTTTTGTCATTAACATTTTCTTGTTTTTTTTTTTTTTTGATACGATCATATTATTATATTATCATGGTTGACGTTCGTACGGTAAAGGTAAGCGATCATTATTAGTGATAATAATATGAAATAATTTTCTGCCTGACCCTATTTTTTTTTTCTCATCATAGCCTTCCCCGAAAATGCTTTATCTATACGCCACTGCTGCCGAATAATAATACATAATACTACGTGTATGTGTACAAATATGCAAATCGTATTAAATTATAAGAAAGTTATTGTAGACAATTTCAACCATTCAAACCGGCTAGCATCGCGCGCGTTTTCAGTCAAAATGTTTACCACCCGAATTGAAAACAACAATAAGTAAATCCCCGATTACGCACCCGCGACTGTAATAATAATAATAATAATACGAGTCGGATCCTCGAGAATCGCTGCAAGACTTATGCTTCCGTAAGTGCTCTCGATAACCGTAAACCAACTGTCAGATCAGACGAGAGCACGTGTAAACAATGAAGAGAGAGAGAGAGAGATTGTATTTATGCATAACAAACCGGATACATTTATATTGTAATACATTATACCTTGATTTACCACTAGCCTGGCTCAAGTTCCGTGGATGTATCTTGTTTATAGAAGTGTAGTTAAATACTATTTAATTTGCCATTTTTAATAAGTTCTTAGGTTCTTCTTCTTTATTTTTTGAAAAAACTTTTGATGAAAAAAATTTAATAATAATAAATAAAGTACAAGGTTGTTTGAATCGGAAAAATGTGCTGAACATATTGATCTGGATAACTTTTCGATTAGAAAAATATTCTATAGAACGAATAATTGTAATTATAAAACTATTTGCTTCTTTGTAGAACCTATAAGTTCATCTTTGAAATTATTTAATTTTTTTCCTTATAGGAAATTATTCCCATAGTTATTGTATGTTTTATTAGTCACGAAACTTTATTCACTGAAAATTAAGTTGCCCTATTATTTTGTCAGTACTATCGACTTTGAGTAAATTTTAATTCTATAACTTTTTATTATATAAGCTTAGAAGACAGATTTTCACTAATATCGTTTATGTCCGAAGCAAATAATAAGAAGAATGCTGTTCGACATTGTAATGAATTCCAAAATATTGAAAATGAGTACAACATTCACAATATCACACTGGGACGTAACTAGGAATATACACTTGGGGTGGTTTAATTTTAACCGAAATCTGTCATGTCTGTAGCCAACGTAATTTATCTTCAACTAATCAATGAAAAAAAAAAATTGCACAGTACAATGCATTGTTTTTATATTCAAACATATTTTGTTCTTAGTGATATTTTTATTATTTATTCTATATACCATGTGGCCTAAAATCTGTAAAATATTTTTAGTTTAATGTTTTGAGTCTCATTTTTATCAATGGCAAACACAAGTTTGGGCACTAAACGTGTGAAATTGTATTCCAATTTAATGAATAAATTTTAATAAAATAAATACAAAGATGTGTTAAGTAAATTTTTTTTCTTTTATTCACAACCTTTTTTTTCTTTCAGCTTATAATTTGATGAATATACACACTACCGTACACACTAGTTATTAGTGTTAGTTTGGTCACATGTTTGCTGTTATATCAAAAACTTACAATACTAAAATGAACGATTTACAACAAAAAGGTTTTAATTATTACTGAAAACGATCGGTTTCTAAACTCTTGTACAGGAATTTTCCCAACCGTATCATTTTATCGGTTTTTATTTGTTTGTATTTCTGTATTTTTTCCTGACTAATAAATTAAAAATATTTATTTTGTTAGTATACGGTATATTTCATTTTAAACACACCCTGGCTAGCACATGCCGCACAGCCGTTTGAAAAAGTTGTGCTCAAATGGGTCGCATAAATATAATATGTGTGTGTATGTATGTGTGCACATACGAGGTAGGTACGATTTATTTTAAATACCCGCGACCCTTTTGAGAAAATAATATGTGTGTTGTTTTGGGAGTGGAAGGAGTTTTAGAGAATCGTGTACAGACTAGTAGCGGTTGTATTAGCATCGCTATCGTTTCGTATGAAAATTATAATTCAAAATATTATACGATGATGGTGAAAAGCGATTCTTCTTCCTTTTAATCCTTCTTTTGTTGAAAATTGCAACGACTTAGAACAATGTTTAAACCAAATTCAGGATCAATATCGTACGACAGCACTATTAAAAAATTTGAGTAATTCAGTATAAGATTTTCATCGAAGTATACCCCTCTCTATTGTAAATCAAATAAATAATCATTTTAGGTACTGGTTGAATTTTTATTTACAACTGCCCGTTTTAAATAACAACTACCTATATGGGAAAAAAACGAATGGAAACATAGTCCTAAATATACCCACTCTTAAACGTCGATTTCTATAAAGTTTTGCGATTATGTTTTGAATCAAAAAAGAGCTCATTTTCGTAGTCTAAAAGAGTCAAGTGAATAAATCAATACTACTAACTAAGTGATGGGCAATAGAAATTTAATATCACTCAGACTTATATCTCAATCCGATTATTTAAAATGTTTAAAGTCGCACTAAAGAGTATGGTTTAGTGACAATAAAAGAATTTGGTATGTATCGTGTAAAAAAAATGCTATTCTATAATATTATTTCCGATAATGGTTTATTTCCAATTTTAAATGAATATTACTTTTCGATTCCAAAATTGGTCGCATGTTAGTTATCTCGATTCCGACTTTTTCAAAAAGCGGAGCAATAGTCGGTGTCTATTAATCAAATAGTCCACGACGACTGAGACGAAAACGTCGTCTTCGGCGATGTCAAGGACTACCACCGGGTGCTGTACGTGAACCTGTCGAAAACTTGGAGCGATCACGTCCTCCCTTCGACCTCCGTGTTATTACTTTATCCCTCGTATGGGGGAGGGGAGCGCCTAAGGGTAAAAAAGCGCTGGAAAACCTGGGGAAGAAAAAAAATGCATATAACGTTTTTATTGTTTATTAAAACGATTCGTGTTTAAGACTTTCTCTCTCACACTTTATCAATCACAGATTATCTTTTTTATTTTTTCGTATTATATTATTCTCTTTTTTATATTATTGACGTCGCCTCATTTTCTTCGCAGTCTCTTTTTTCTACCATATACAACGTCTTTGGAGGATATATTGTTTTCACTACTATTTCCTCATCGAATA
>JAIPRM010002502.1:0-18462 GCA_025469315.1 Stegophylla sp. TES_Ste_2020 | reverse complement strand
TTCGTATTATATTATTCTCTTTTTTATATTATTGACGTCGCCTCATTTTCTTCGCAGTCTCTTTTTTCTACCATATACAACGTCTTTGGAGGATATATTGTTTTCACTACTATTTCCTCATCGAATAAGAGTGGAAATATATAATAACTAATAACAAACCAGGAGTGAAATTAGAGGAATTAAAAAACAGAAGAGTTAATTATTGCCAACGATTGCTCAATACCACAATCTCCCATTGTTTTTTCGCACTTTTTTAACTTTTTTTTTTTTTTTTCTTAAAAAGTATGTTTACATTATTTTTCGGGTGAGTAACAATTGTAAAAAGTATTGGTTATCGACAATTATTTAGTAATGCTACGATATTTGATTACCAGTGGGTTTAAAAGAACAGTGTTTCCATAGGCATGACTATATGGTAATAAGGGGATCATAGTATTTAAGATATGACCCTAAAGAAGTAAAACATTTATCTATTGTTCATTGATTATTTCAAAATAAATGTAATTGATAAATCTCAATATCATTGCAATTTGTACTTAGCATGTTCGCATACGAAATTTAGAATTGCTTTTTTGAGATTTTGAGTGATTTATTTATTTATTTTATTTTATTTCTATGATTTCAAAAACCTATTTATTGTTAAATTAAATTATGTGGTTTTCGAAGGCTAAGCGCAATATTCGTTTTATTTCCTATAGTATAACATAGTTATTTACTTGTGTACACTTAAGTACCAAGGAACGTGTATGGGTGACGTGAAAAGGACGTGGGAATTAAACGCGCATGAAAGAAGACGCAAAGAGTCAATATCACCGTCAATTAATCTCAGCAGGAATTTTAGTGATACTCAAAGTGCCTTCTTTCGATAATATTAATGACACTATGGCCTGTTGATTCATACGATCTCGTTAATCTAACGGAGTCTACAAAGTAGCTGATGTACGTGAGTTATCGTTACGGATTCGATTTATATAGGGGGGGGGTGATTTTTTTAAGCATACTCATCCCATTTTCATACCACGTACATCATGAATTTGTATTTTTTCTCGTGTTTACAATTATGTAAATGAATAATAAAAGTATATTTTTGTGGAAAAATAATTTTGAATTTGAGATTTTTAAAGTATTTTTTTGTTTCCTCAAATAAAAATAATATATTTTTGAACTATTATTCTGAAAGAAAATGTCATTTTTGAAAATGTCGAGAAGTACATTTTTCTTTTTCAATCAATAGCTTAAGTATGACAAATGTCTGAGTAGCAGATCGGAGAAGAAAGAGGTACTCTGCAAAAATTTTACTGTCATCAAAAAGGGGCTATATATTTTGGTATAGTTTTAAATTAAGTTTTTGTTTCAATCACGATAAAAGTACAATCAAGTCATGGATGGGTTTAAAATTTTATTTTTACTACACACACACACACATAAAGAAAAAAATAATAATATATGTTTATTTTTATAAAGATGGCTGGACTATATCACCACAGCAAGAGTCATCAATAGTTCTCCCGTACATAGGCACAAATGAGTACAATTAGAGGGAGGCTTGAGAGGGCTAAGCCCCCTCAAAACTACTCATAACCCCTCCAGAATTTTTAAGAATAACATAAGGTTTTATAACCATACATTTTCGTTGAAATGTTTCATTTACGATTAAATTTAAAAGCTAATTTTAGATTCTGAGTGAAGCGAAGAATCCAGTGTTTTTATAATGATGTTTCATATTTTTATATTTTTATGTGCACACGTTTTTGTTTTTGCACGCTAGTCCAAAAGTTTTGAACAGAAACTTTTGAAATTACAATTTACCACTATAGATGGTACTTTTTAGGGGTTATTTTTTGAAATTCTCAATAGTGTCGTATACTCCGCGTCTATAAGTCGTGGCGCAACGGCATAACACTTTCGAATCCAGAAAACTACAGAATAGTCAAACGAGTAGCAACAGATACTCTCGAAAGTTTTCCCTTAAGAGGCCACGATGAACGAGCTCACGCAGAAAGGAATAATATATTCGACTATTTTAGGATTTATTCTAGATGCCGCTGTAAAATCCTTTTACTCTGGTCAACACGATGAACGAGCACCGGAATACTCAGACTGAGTATTTATATCTTATATTTTTTCTCTAAAAATGATGTTGTCTTCTTTTTATATTGGCCACGATAACCGGCTCCGTATGAAAATTTAAACGCAGCAATTTTTCATGTTGTATTTCACCGTTAATAAAAATATGACTGTGCTCGGTAAAATTATGAAAATGATTTCTCTACTTTCGTACATGAAGTTCATACGCAGTTTTAAATATTAAAATGAAATATTTATTTTTTTCTTAAAAAAAAAAATTAAGCCTAGCTAAAATAGTTTGAAAATTATGTCTCAACAACACGACTGACAAAAATTAAAGTTTCTGGCTAAACGCCTTAAAGAATATAAAATAAAATAAATATCTGGACTGTACTACTTTACATATTCTTAAAATCAGCTACCCACTAAAGTGAGCCCTGCACCAGAACTTATGAACCCATCGTCTTTTTTCGAATAGACGGCGGATTCCATTGAATCCGATGAGGACCCGAATTCATTGGCCTTTCACATTATAAAAAAATTTGACTTAAAACTACATGAGCGCTGCTGGTAGTAACGACTCAGGATTCCTAGAATATTATTTTTTTCATCGTCTCCGCTCATTTGTCTCATCGACTCTTAATCATAATTTTCACTTAGGCCTAAAATTACTTACTTTGCTAAACTAATTAGTCACTGCATATATATATATATATTTATATATTCGCATACACACACAGACACACATACATATACATACATACATATATATATACATATTCCCCATAATACAACAAAAGTTTTCTCAAAATTTGGGTAAAATAATCCAAAATTTGACCAAAAATCTCGAAAACTGTTTTTTTTTTTTTTTTTAATCCAAACTTTATGAAAGTTTAAACATAGCTAGACAATAATGTGAGAAATATTTTTGCACAAGAAAATTATGAAAATATAAAAAACTATTTTTGGATATTGAACACTTTTCTCATAAAAATATCATTTTCACTTTTCGCAGTTTGTAGTGCAATAAAAAACTGGCCGAGTAAAAAATGAATGTTTTTTGTTATATTTATAAGCTTTACAACTTTTAAGTAAAATTGCCGTATATAAAGTGAAGAGTCATTTTATTAAAAAAATGTTTTATAATTTCTTTAAAAGTTAGCATACCTACATGAGTGCCCCGCACGAGGAACGAAGTATGTCCTATTTTTTAATTTGTCAAAAAAAAAAGCCGTTTTATGCGTAATTAGCAAGAGGAGGAGGAAGAGGAGGCGAAACACCTCTAGATTTTCAACAAAATCGTAACACGAAACAAAACAAATATTTTCATCCTCTCCTCAATTATATATATATATATTCTAGTCACACTAATGATGCTGGGCGTAAAGAAACTAACACGTGATTGGCCGATGATCGTTTCGTTTATTTTATTGTGTACAAAAGTCACAACAGACACACGATTACGTCGTATTATAATACATTATTATGATAACAGTACACTATAGAACTTATATATATATACACATATAAATGTCGTATACGAGGCGTCCCGAAGAAACGTTTTGAAAAACGATCGTAAAATTGTTCTGTCCTCCCCGCGGCGGAGAAAAGTTTACGAACCCGGTTGTCGTTGCCGCCTGCACGGTGTTATTGTTTTAAAGTATATAAGCTCGTGAAAAACACGATAACGCGCGCAAAAAACCCCGAGACGTTTTATTGTTATGGTACGGATCGACCTTCTTGTTATTAAATATAATATAATATAGTGCGCGGGGGGGGGATAGTGGGAGGGTTGGCACGCGCTATTCCTCGGACGGCCTCAATCTTATCTCGCGCGGGGTAAAAAGAAAACGACGAGGGGGTCCCCAAGTGCACCGAAATTTATACTCGTACTTTTCCCGGAGTTCTCGAGATGATTTACAATTTGTGCGAATTTTAAACCGGGACGTAATAATACCGCGTGTGTATCGTATACGCGCGCGTCGTAAGTCGCGAGAACGAACGTCCGGACTACTGCACAGTGTTCGTGTAAATGTTTATAGTTTGCCGAACAAAACAACTTAAAGCCTTCGACTACTATCTTTACTGCGCCTCCTCCCTGCCGCTCTGCGCTCTGATAAGTGAGTATATAATAATAACAACAATAACAATAATAATAATAACAACAATGGAATATAGTGTAAAACGATTATAGAGGCTGAACGATGCTCCCAGTATACTGCTGTTCTCGCGTAGTAAATATAATTCATTTTTTTTTTTTTTTTCACTAACAATAATAAAACACACACACACGGAGACTTATTAGATCTATATATTATTATTATGCCGTTGCCGCAGTGTGCGATCGTTACGATAACTCGGTAAACGCATGACACTCTCCGACCGTACTATATATTCCGCACTCCGCGCTCCCTCTTCCAAGAATATTTTTATAATTTAAAAAATTAAATTTATTGTTCTTTTGAAAAATGCGATATATATATATACATACACATGGCTAAACTTATAAGTTGTCAATATTGACAATAATGGCCAGAAATATTATGAATTTTTATAACGTTATTAAATAGGCATTTTAAAAAGTAGTTAATGTTGTTTATATGTTTTTAAGCTTATTTTAAATTAACTAAAATGAGTATTTTGTATATTTTAATAAAAATAAGTGCATAAAAGCACACATCACAGGTGTTAAAAATTGAGAATCAATAGAATTTTGTGAAACAAGTTAATATGACATAAGTATTTCTGAGAATTCGCTGTATTAGTTATAAATTAAATTCTTTTGGCAACATCATTTTTACTATTAAAATAAAATTAAAGTGAAAATATTGAAATACGATTCGAATAGATAATATTTTGTCGTCAAACGTATTCGTAACCGGTTGATTTAGGATTTCATAAGTCCGAAACCATAATACTGTCGATCATTCACGGCATTCGTATAAATTTTCATTTGACAATTTTCTTAGTCTACCAAAATATTACTCGGAGTGAAACTCCTGCTGAATCGAATCAAATGGTAAACAGGGAAATTCATTAAATTCACTAAGGAACTATATATTATGGCGTGTGTCCGTTATCACGAGGAATTTGACGGAGAGTCGACGGTATATTAGCATATTATTATTATTATTATTATTATTGTCAGCTATACCAGCGTATTCGAAAATATATTATTATTTCGTGTTTTTCGTCGGCTGCAGCAGTACCGAACATAATAATATTAAAATATTATATATATATATATATATATATATTTCATATTATAAACTCACGCTTGTGTGTGAAAGACGCAATTGCAGGCGTCGATATTATTTCTCCGGTGGTCGCTCGTGAACCACACGCATACATGTGCGTGTGTGCATAAGTAGAATATTCGTATTACAATATACTCCGTGTATATGCGCGTATAACAAACACCGAGTGTGGGCTGTGCGAAGGTCCAGGGGGCAGGGGGGGGAGGTAACGTCGAAATCGGTTCGGCGGTGTGACGTATATCGGAATTGGCCCCCATTTGCATACCAATATGTGTCAACAATGTGTGTATGTACGTACGCATGCCGAGACGTCGCCCGCCCAAAAATTCGCTCATGTGACGCGGAAAAATGCGTTTGTCGAATTTCGCGTTTTCGTTTTTCTCGGCTCCCTTCTTCCTCCCCTCCCCCCCCTCTCTATCACACCCTATTTTTACTTCCACCGCCGCCGTACTCAAATCGAATAACAATCACATTGAACGCCGGCGTTATCGTCGTGTTCCGTTTTCGTTCAGAACGATTTGTCGATTGTTGCGCGCACAATATTTATTTATTTTTCTTGCTCCGATACGTTCCACCGATCGCACTTGTGCTTTGAATGGCACCACGCACATGGCAGTCACTCGTGTCAGACGTCGTTCTTATAACCGATTGAAACACAATAAAATAACACTACATCGAATAAAGCATAAATCCGGAGTCAGTAAGTGAGTTAAGTTATAAGTCACTGATTTTAATTTAATTAGTTTAAACGTTTTCAGAGTTTAAATTAAAATTGACATTAACTTAGTGAAGTTCGTTGTTTTTAAATTATTTTCTGACATTAAATAGTTGAATAAAAAATCGGTCATCATGCCCAGCTGGTCATCAGGTATAAAAATTCGACTTTCCGCAGGGAAGTCACAGGGAGTTTATTAATAATGCCACTAATTTAGTGCCACTAAGCCTTGTATAAAATAGTGACTTGATTATATTTACCGTTTGTTTACAAGCAAATACAGAACTTTTGTGGTCACATATTCTAAAAAATTATGTATTCAGTGGAGTAAAAAAGTACAAATTTTTATTTTTTATAAAAATACTTATCTATTGTAAGACTTTCCTCAATAAGGTACTTTCAGGAGTTCATTTTTTTAAATTCTCATTAGTTTTTCAAAATTTGGGAAAAATTATCCGAAATTTGATAAAAAAAAAAACTTTATTATTATTTTTTTTTAATCCATAATTTATAAAAATTTATGTGATAGACAACATTAATGAAATTATTTTGGTGAAAGAAAGTTTTTAAAATGTAACATTTTTTATATTTCATCAAAATTATTTTCCTTTTGTCAGTTAATAGTGGGATTTAAAACTGCCAAAAAACAAAAAAATGTTTTTTTTTTTTTTGTAATATTAATAAACTTTAAATTATGGTGCCCTTAGGCCTGCTTGGTCTATTCGTTAATCCTCCCTTTACCAAGTGGTTGGTGAGTTTTGAACAGCAACGAATTATCAATAAAGTTTATTATCTATGGACTTTCGTACTGGCTGATACTAACGTCGTATTCAAATTACTTTTTCTTAAGATTTTTAACGTTTGTTTTGAACGGATTTATTGTTGGATAAAATAATGTTAGTGTTTTAGATAATTGTTTAGATTAATTGCTATATATATACTGTAATATTATTTTTATCAATTGAATAATATGTATTTTCGATAAGCAAATAGCCTGTAAATAATAATTATCTCGAGCAATTATTTGCATTCGAGCATGTAGAAAACATGTAAACTGCATTCTGAAATAGTAATATTATTAAAATTGCATATACATTTTTTTTTTAAGTACTCAAGTGAAATGCGGCCTTAGATTTTTTAAAGAAACGAATAAAATATAATGCGTGAAGACGATCACCCTGTATAATTGTTATTATTTTTATCGATCATCGACGAATCACGTCCTATATTCTGATATATTTTATAATTGCTCGAGTCAGGTGGGATTAAAAACGATTACGCGTTTGTTCGACTTGATTGGCGCATAAAGTGTCGTTGGAATAAATGTGGCGGGCATTGCGGTTGTTCGTTTTTATGCCGCGACCGTTATCTGCAGCATATCGAATCGTAAAATAATAACAATAAATGAATTACACGTTTTATGTAAATCAGGTTTAGCCGACAAACCCGAACGGTTTTTTACCCGTTATGGCGTTAAAATACATTCGCCGGAGGTGGAATTATGATTCCGGACGAAGAGGGTAGTAAACTTTTTTAAATTCAAAGTGAGATCGTGTATTGGAAATATGACGACGGGATTTTATGTTTTTGATTTTGTTCTAGAGTCGTAAAACGCTCGACCTACATTTCTATAGAACCGCGATACCTTTTACTATGGTGCATTTTAAACACACATGGGATTTTTTTTTTTTTTCGAAATTATCAACAGTGTTCCATTTGAACAGAAGGAGAAAATACTGACAGAATCTTATAAATATTTTTGCGATTTTAAATCCAGTAAATTTTTTTACAAGGCTCACCAAGAGGTAAGTTACATTAGTACCACCAATTTGGAAATTAATTGAAAATAATTTACCAACAATTGTTATTTCATTTGTACAAATTTGTAATCGTACTACCCAAATTTGTACATCACTCTAACACGGCCAAAACGTATTTTCAAAATGACGGTGCTAATACATTACGTTACACCAGCACCCCGTTTTTTGTACACTCGCAATATCAGCTCCCAATCTGCACCAACTTACCTCTCACCAAGTACAAGTTTTATTATTTCTGTGCTTAAAAAAAAAAAAATTTTAAACACTTCCTCGTACTCGAAAACCAAATTCCTTACAACGTTTCTGAAAATCGTGATATACCACAAATGTTCATCCTGAGGGGTTGCCCATTGCGTTAATTAAGATTTTGGAAAAAACCATCAAAATGTGCATTTTAATTATTCAGAATAATTTAATAATTATTACAATCAACAACTTTTCAAAAGACTTGAACGTTATTAAAACATTTTGTTCTTTGTAGGTAGATAGATTAACCAAATCTTAATCGGTAGAAGTTTATGTAAGTGTTTTTTGATTGGAACGATAAATCAATCACGATGAAATCACGAATCTATTCAATTTTGCGCAATTGACCGAAAATAATTGTAATCGATTCAAATTTATCCAAATGAATATTTGATGTCAGTCACGTCAAAATGGTATAAATGACAAAAGCCAAAAGCTTTTTTCCGGCAGTGGCATACTAGATTTCGGAGGTAAATTTTTGATCCAATATCTCTCCCCCGGCAATGCACCCATCGACTACATAATAATATTATTATGCAAAAGTGTAACGACACAATACCAACACGTGGTGGAATTGACGCGTATTGCGATCCAAAATCGCTTGGGTTCACAAGACATTGACTATTGTATTTTTGCTTTCATTTCAAAAAAAGAATTTCATCGGAACTATACTCGCTGTTTTGCACTCTATGCATGTATGATCTTGATGCGTCTCAGCTATGTCTCGATATCCGTCAGTATAGACATGATCATATCCTCAATTATTATTTTTTTCTGGATTTGTATTGTAATAAATAATAATTATTAATTTTACTATTATGTATTTTTGTAATGAATTACTATGTATGTAAGCAATTATTAATTGTATGCAAATTCAAAATTATATAGATATGCAATAAAATCATATTATTCATAATATTTTTATACTACCTATATTTTAAATTAAAACTATAAATTATTATAATTATATATTCAAAATTTACGGCTTAGATCAACCGAAAAAAAATATCAAACAAAATATATAATTATAATGAAAATCGGTATTTTATTAAGTAAAATTTTAAATTCGGAACAAATCACTGTCCCCAAAACATTTTCTCGAGATACTGAGACAAATAGGCAGTATCCCTACAAAAATATAATATTATTTGAGTCCAGGAATCTCATCCCTACCATATTGGTTATATTAAATTCCATTTTGTTTCAATCTTATGTTTTTTTAAATGTTTATAACAATTCATTAAAACGCATTTAATTTGATTAAATCATTCGTGACAATTAAATAAAATTAAAGAAGTTAAAAACAAATGTTTATCGTATTCCGACCACCAATCAGTAAAGTAACTAGATGGGTAGTTATGTACTTGCCTACATTATTCTCAGCAGAAAATGATAAAGTATAAATTCAAAATCAGTGTCATTGAATTCTGAGAATTGTATAGTCTTAGACTCTCGTAATTATTCATAAGATACCTAATAATAGAATTGATTAATTTTATGTTGACCATAAATGTGTGTTGCTTCATTCAAAGTACACCTCTTTGCCTGAACTAAACGTCACCAAATAAAAATATCTAAATCTTTATTTTTAATATTCATACTTCGTTGAAACTAAAATTATTACATTTTTAAATTTGGTGTTAAAACTTTTTAAAGCCATTAAAAATTCTTTTAAACAGCACCAAAAAGAAAACTAAGGATAGTAAGATAGTAAAAAAGTAAGGATGATTTTAAATTTCAAAAAATAAAAATATGTTTTTTTCACATTCTAATACTAATTATTAACTGAGATCTGTATCCGTCTCTCAGAGATACGATTACTTAAATTGTTTTGTTGTAGTACATTTAACGCAAAAGACGTAGGCAGTTGTATACACAATTTCATAACTTACCGGTTAGTTATTAAGTTTTCATCCACATTTTACTAATTTAATACAAGTATATTAAATTCCGTTTAATTTTGTAATAAGCGCCCTATCCTCTCTTTCCACTACATCAGCGAAGTAAGGTGGAAAATATACTAAGTGAAATTTTAGACATTAAGAAATTAGTGGTTTTGAATAAATATTAATTTATAATTTGTATTTTTAATCTATTATCAATTTTTAGGATTTTATTGTATTATGCTAGGTGTATCATGTTCATAAACATTTTAAAATGTTTAATTTATTATATCTCTGAAAAAAAAAAATACAACAAGAATTAATATTCCTATTGTTTCATTACATATTAGGTAGGTACCTATTTTCTTTATAGTTTATTTAACTGTGGATATAAAAATACATTGAAATTTTTAAATATTGATTGTGAATTACGTTTTGAATGAAGTGAATAAGCACACGGGTTTTGAATTCTACTAATAAACGATTTTTTGAGAATTTTATTATTGGAAATCATATTATAAAAAAAAAAAAACTTGAAAATGTGCAATAATTTTGGACAGAATACACACGTGCTTTGGACCACATCGCGCATCGGTACTATAATACAGACTATTGCATTTGTTAGTACGCACCGTGTGATCTATCACACACGTACAAAAATAAGGGATTCGAATGCCAAAAAAAAAAAAAGTGTTGGACTGTGTAGTTTTCGTTTTGAATGCTTTACGAGGCTGGCGTTTGCTCGGAGTCATTATAATAATAATAATAATAATAATAATAATATGTTTGTCTCGTACGCGTATTATGTAAAAATTCCCATACTACGCGCGCACACGATGTACGATATTATTATTATATCTGTCGACCCGGGCCGGCGGGGTCCGACTGTCACGAATACGAAAGTATGTATAAAATAAAATATTCAAATATACGACGCGACGAGGGTCACGGTGGCAGTGCTTACGCTGCCCGACAGTGATGATTAATTGCGCAGGACACTCGAAATATTTATTGTAATTCCGTTGGCGGCGCGGGGGCGGTCGGCGGCGTTTAGTGAGGCGGCTTCGGCGATGGACGCGGGGAATTTTGTTTTCGTTTTTTTTTTTTTTTTTGTCATTTTTATCCCGAGGTTTTTTTTTTTTTCGCTTTTTTTCTACTGCCGCAGTCCCACACTCATTTCAATACGGTCATGAATATACTGCAGCGCGTACCGTCACGTTAATATATATATAGTATTATGATGATGAGGACCAGGATTCGGACGACGTCGCAGGACGGGATTGGCTAAACGAAAGGACGCGCTGCCTTATAAACCTAGGACCTGGCACGCGCAGGTTAACTGTACAAACCGACGACGGGGACGGGGCTGGATAGAGTTACTTTTCCTCGTGATTTACGACGCCACCCGGCAGCCGAGTATAAAATACACACACACACACACACTCGTTTATATTATTCGTTCGGTCAGTGTTGTAAAAGATAACTTTTAAAAAGTGTTTTAATAAAATATCAAAAACATAATAGTAATAATAAATAAAATATTACAATTAACATTAAAATACAACTTTTTAAATGTCTTTTTTTGTAAAACTCATATATTTTCAAAACGCATTTGAAATTCATAAAAAGTTTTCACTAGCTAATGTTTAAATTTCTGAATAGGTTTTTTTTTTTTTCAATATCTAGAATTAATGTTGTTTTAAATACGGGGTGATTAACAAAAGTAACAATAAAAAAAAATACATGATAATTGCATGAACTAATTGAAAAACCTTCTTTTAAAATCTGTAATAATTTTTAATTTGTGATTTATATTTAATTTTTAACTATACTTTTCACCAAATTATAATTTAATTTATACCGAGTAGAAGAGTAATTTTAAAACAGTAAAAGTATTCAATAATTATTGTGGTATTAAATACAAACAAATGAAATCAAAATACTTTAATAAACACTGAACATAAATAGGAATATTTTGACAAGTATTCAATTTCAAAAATAACATTTAAAAATATGTACTCAAATACAGTTGTGTTAAATATTTTTCAAGCGTACTAAAATCGTTGTTAAGCATACATGATTTATAAGATAAAGAGAAATTTAAATCCAAAGTAAACAAATTCTAAGTTTAACAATTTATTCAGTGAAAGTATTTAATTTACCTATATTATATTATATTTATTACTACATAGATATCTGACTAGATATCAGTGAAATATTAATATTGTAATCACACCTTATACATTTTATAATTTAAATTAATTTTAATAAATTAATTTTCATTTTAAATAATCATAATCGTTTGAAATTTCAATCGAATTACCAGAACGTTACTGATAAAATGAATGTCGTTACAGAAATTAGTTATACAGTTATGTAATACTGTAACAGTAAGTTCCATTATTACTTAGCACCAGATATCCGCTAGCAATTTTAGTAAGTTTCTAATATGGTTTAGTTCAATTCCTAACAATGACTTGACATTTTGTACATTGTGAATTTTGTAACCCAACTCGATAGACTTTAAACTTAACGAGAGTTTATCATAATATGTAAAGAGTGATCCAATATTTGTGTTAAGGCAGTAGTTAATACTAAAATTAATCAAAAATATAAGATACACATTTTTTTTTTTTTTTTTTTTTATTTAAACATATATAAAATAATTTGTAAATTAATTATTTTGTTCAATTTTGTAGGCGTAGTTTTGTGAGTCCTTTTAAAAATAAAATTGAAACCTACCTATTTATTTTTTTTTTTTTGCAGTTATAACGCGACGATTAAAAAAATATTAAAATAATAATTTATTGATTAAAAAAACATTCATACAAAACTTGACGTTTGAGAGCGATTTAAAGTTTTCAGAAATTAACTGCATGCGTGTTAGTGGGAGAGAAATGACATGCCAAGCCACGTTGTCAAAATGTAATTTCAAAAAAATTTAAATCGCACCCAACTAAAATATATTTCAAAAATAGTTTGACGTTTCATGTTAGCAATAAAATATAGGTTGCTGTCTGATTTCATCAAAAGTAGATCCTCAAATTTACCTCTTAAATGGTCTTAAAAAAAACAAATTAGTAGAATTTACTCATTTTTTTTTTTTTTTTTTAGATTTGCTTAAGTCATACCACTTTCCGAATAAACTCTAAAGTATTTAATATTAACGTGATACAACTGTTGTAATGTGGATTTTAGATCGCTCTGTATAAAAGAGGGAAAGCGTACCTAATTAAACAATAACCATTGAAGTGGATGTGTGCATAATAATCCGGTGTTTTGGTTTAGGAACATGGAATAATAATCAAAGCTCGAAGTGTGTTATTTATTTCCCTCCTCTCTTTCGTTGAAGTGGCATGGAAAAAATCCATGTTTTTTTTTTATATATTTTTATTGTAATGACTTTTCATTACTCGGTTTGTCGTCGTCCCATCGGACAAGGGACAAGGAAATACGAAATAGTAATAATAATAATAATAATAATTTATACTTACACCACAGAGCAAATCAAAATAAATCAACGACCCCAATTTTCTGATTATCTGACCCTCTTGAGCAATAATAATACAACAACAGTGTAGCACAGACACCCCCTAACGACTCGAGTCCGCACCACCGATTTGATTAGCGGCGAGACTATGACTTAGGTATCAGACGTGTACGCAGTCGATGGGGGAAACAATCAATTTATAAGCCACTCGTTTGCAAGGGGAAATGATGAGTTAATAAGTCGTTTTCATACTCTACTTAATACTTATGTCTGTGAAGACAGTCGGTACAAGTTTTTTTTTCTACTCGAATTTCGTGTATAATGCTGGCAGTTTTAATTTAGTTTAAATACATTAATAAGATCTTTTAGTCGATAAATTATTAAATTAAATAACTAATTAGAACATTTTTAAAACCAGGTTTTCACTAGTTATTAATTACGATGTATTAAGCAAAAATTTTTGTTTTCCTAATTTTTTTTCTACTGTACGTGTACTATAGTGAACACCAATCAATTTATAAAATATATATATATATATCGTCTAGTAAGATTTCACTAAGAATAGTTGGGTTTTATAGTTGGATTAGCCACTGATTTGCAAATTTATTTTTGACACTTCAATAGGAATTTTTAATTTATATCGATTGAATTATTATTGTTTCCATGGAAAGTAGTTACTCCAAGAAAATTTGTTCTTCAACCATCATCTCTTACTCCCTGAATCTGTATAGACAGTTATTTGATTTTCAGACCGGCTGACGCTGATCACTATTATCACTCCTAACACCAAATACCAACAAAAAGGCATAAAAGAAAATATCGAAATCTATACCTCTTAAGGCAAACTCAAAAAATTGCCATTTCTTGTTGCATTGTATTTGTTGCTCTTTTGCCACATTTTTTTATATTGGGTACCAATTTTTGATTATTTTTTTTAGAGTGATGTATTTTTCTTAGTGTAAACTATATTTGGGGTGGTAAAATTCTTGGATTTACCCGAATATGTTACCGAAAACGAATATACAGTACTTTGTTTGAATATTTTTTTTTTTTTATTAAATTCAGTTTTTAAATTAAAATACAAAACTAAAAAAAAATTAAGTTGGTCATTAATATTAATTTAAATTTTAAAATATGTGAAATTGTGTGATGAAATGAGATAAAACTGTAAGATCAATTTTTGTATCTACCTGCTGCTGAAGTTATTCTATATTTAAATTAAAATAAGTATATTCTGGTCCATTTTTAATACAATGATAAAATTTAAAATATTATATATTAATATTATGAAATTATGATAGAATATGGGGGCTGAAAGAAAATTATCTGGAGACAGAAAAATAATATAAAATGCAAAAAATGCACAATGGCATTTTATAAATAAATACCGTTGGTATGCCTTGTTAAATATTGTCATGTTTCAAAATAGTACTGCATTTCGCAAAATTCGCATCATTATATTTTAATAATATAGTCATTATAATTTTTTTAAATCAAACATCCAACCTCTAAACCTATTATTTGTTCACAAATTAGGATTGGATAATTTTTAGAATCTTAAAAATTATATCATTAAAAATGTCTGCATACATACTTATGAACAAACTGATTTTTTTTCTATAAATTCCAAATTTATATAACTAAGTCGAAAAGACAATGAAGTGTTTGTTTGAACAAAAATAAAAGTAAAAATATAGTTTTTCCAGGGAGTCCAAGTGCATGTAGAGTCAGATGTCCCCTTCCTCTTCTATGCACCCATAAATAAAAGTAAACATTAGAATAAGGGAAACTACATATCATGACGATATAGACCATAGTAAATTATTATATCATAAATTTTTAAAACTTATGCGAAAATATCTGTATAAAATATAAAAAATTGACAATTACAACAAAAAAACATCTTTGTATTTGTACTTAAAATTTGCATTTTGCTGTTAATCTTCAAGTCGTCATTAATCAATTTCAGTAAGAGTCCTTCAATTCAGACACGAGTGTCGTCCACAACTGTAATTAGTTTAAACTACCAAACTATATCGTCCTTTTTTATTTATTTTTATATTTTTTACCGTTACTATTTATTCATGTTCGCGTTTCATTCGCTCCCGCGCGTTTCGACGGACGATTTCTCGGAATTTCGAGTTTCATGCTCTACGAGACGCACAAACGTCGTGTATAATATTATCGATTCCATTGCATATTATAAAAAAAAATTATTCGCGTCGTTTTCATCGTACAATAAAATAATACGTGGTGTCTCACGGGACGTTTCGTTCGGCAAAAACGTATAATGAAAACGTACGAACAAAATGGGGGTGAAGAAAAAAAAAAACGAAAATCACAAAATTTCTTTTGTGAGCCACTCGCGTATTGTCTAAACACGAGAACAACAATATATATAGAGATCTGTAGAAGAAGAGACCGAGTTACATTCACATTAACGTTTCCAGTGAAATTTATAGAAACCTAAGCCAGTGCGTCGTTTACATCATTCTTTTCGGGTTCTTCTTTATCTATCAAACTGAACCAATTTGCTTATTGGTTCTAGACGGCGCTCGGCGAGAAGTAATCGTATCCCCCCGAGCTTTGAAATTCCACGCAAATTATCCATATACTCGCGTACTTCGTGTACTTTACATCAAAGTGAATAAGTAAATTCGTCTTGGATCTATTGTGACCCTGGACCGCGATGCTGACTGAATTCAATAATTAAAATTGTTAACACTGTACAGTGGCGTAGCCAGGAATTTTTTCTGGGGAGGGCTAATCAGTTGAATACATTAGTTCAATTAGGATTAATTTTATATGGGCTAACATGTTTATTTGATTGATTTAGTTCTCCAAAAATTTAACAGTTAAGATGCTTAAACGTGTCAACCTTCAGCAATTTTCAAAAAATTTAGGGGGGAGGATATGAGTGATTTTTTTAAGGGTGGCTGAACCTCCTAAGTCCTCCTTAATAGGCGCAATATGGTTCAAAATACTAGTGACGAATACAAGGACAATCGCCTTCCCCCTCCCCGTTCACAAAAATTGATTTTCTCTCTAAAGGAAATGATAAAACTATATGACCCCCCCCTCTTTTTTCGTTTGTTTTTTTCCGATTATAGTCACCAGTTAATTGTCATTATTTGTACCATAAACGTTGAAATAGTCTGGATCTGAATAGGAACAACCAAAACCTAAAAATGTATTTTATATGATTATATGACCTTTCCTTTTTATATTTTGCTTGTTTACATAAAATTTCCCCTCTTGTTCATAGCATTTGTATTTGCCCGTTGTAGAAAACAACACAAGATAAATAATAAGACAATTTGTTTCAATGAGTTGACTTTTAGAATATAGAAACTATTGTGCAATTTCAAAAAGTTTTGTTTCTGAATTTTTATGTTTTAGCGCAATTTTTTAGCACGTTTGAGAAGTCTGGTAAAGTGTCACGAGAATATGAAAGAAAAATATTTTTATTTTTTTTCTTGATAGACACTGACGGATACAAGCAATTCGTTTATGTCTCACCATTATCAAACTGTATTTTTTTATTTTTATTTTATTTATTCACACACATATAACACGTTCTATGTAATTTTAAGGGTTTTTAAGGACAACAATGCGATATATTTTAGGAAATGTTAAAACGGTATAATAATAAAAATAATATGTACAATAATTTTGTTTGATTCCAATAATTTGTAGTCTTCGTATTTGGACCTCGTTTAAAGACAAAATTTTTCTAGTGAAGTACATGTGCATTTTAAATTATATACGAATATATTTTAAATGTAGTAAGCTTTGATCTAAAATATTTATGAAATAATAATAATTCATTGAAATAATAAAATACAAATAAATTGAATGTTATGAAATGTATTACTTTAAACAAAAGTTTATTTAAAGTCATTTTAGTTATATTTGATTCAACTAATATAACTTTCAATAATCGTTTTTTTACGAAGGCATTTGATCGAAATTTGAGCGTTCCAACGTACCTTTGTCATATTTATGTTGTCAAGGAGGTTGTTTAATTAAGTATCATCGAAAGTAATGCAACTGAAACTCACTGCGTCTTTGAGTACTCGTTCCTGTACATGAAGTTTCGTAAACCCTTTACGTACCTTATATACATAATAATATGTGTGAGTCAGGGGCATCCCTAGACAGTTTCCATGGAGGGGGCGAACCCATTTTTTAAATCATTAATTACCCTATGCATATTTGTCAAAAGTTTAGGCGAATTTAAGTCAATTTTATTTAATTAAAAAAAGAATTGTTTCATAAATGCTAAAGCTAAAGCTAATTCACAACGCTCCTTTGTTTTGTTGTCTCATTTCTCCTACTTATTAGGGAAACGCGGAATTGGTTCCTGGGTCAAATTAAGTGCACGAATTGGTTCCCGGATAAAATTGAATCAAATACAGATTCCAAAAAGAACTATCGGGAAATACTGAACGTTAGACTTGTACAAATTTTGACTTTTCATTACCAAAATGTCCCCAAGTTTCACAACAAGTCCAGGGGTGTTTATAGATGGAGCAGAGCGAAGCGACGAGTGTCAAAACACGTACACAATCTGCTGATAGTCGTAAATAGGGGAAATATTATTTTTGATTATTAAAATGTTTCTTAAATGAGAAGGAAATTGTTGTTGGTTGAATATATCATAATAATTTGAAAATTTAATTTAACATGGTTGTATTACCATGAAATCTTGCAAGAACCAATTCGTATGTTACCTGTAGACAACTCGGGAACCAATTCGACAAAAAGGAACCAACTCGTAGTCATCCACTTATTAGACCGTCGGCAACCACCGTGTAGCGTCACATAAGTAGTTATATATTTTTCTATATAGTAATAGCCCGTGGAAATGATGATCTGTAGATAATAAATATTATCTTTGTGACTGTGGTGGTTAATTTTTTCTAGTTAGGTATATTGATAAATTTAAATTTTGACCATTGATTTTCTGTTGACTAATGAACTA
>JAIPRM010002501.1:0-30158 GCA_025469315.1 Stegophylla sp. TES_Ste_2020 | reverse complement strand
CGGATGCGGTTCCAGAACCGGCTATAATAATGTCGTACTTGTGCAATTATTTTTTCTATATACAAACTTCTTAGCTCCAATCAGAGTCTAAAATTTATTTATTTCAGTCGCGATTCATGGCTCATATATTTTGGTTATATTTAATTTCAGGATTTATTTAATAACAATATGATGCCCTCCAAGTTTCCAGGTATTTTATCGGGATCCTCACCTGAAGTTGTTCTACTTCTTCTGGCTGCTGTGCATTTCCTTCTGGTTGTGTTTCGACTAATTCTGCACCCTGTCAACAACAACATAAATGTAAATAAAATACTGCATCACAATTACCTACATTTGTTTGTTTTTTTCTTATTTCGTTAAGTAACTTTTAAATTTCAAATTTAGTCTGATTTGCATCAATGAGTGTGTCGTAAACATATTATGACATGTACGGCTATATAAATGATGTTATTATTTCACAACCTAAAACGATTACAATAATTCATTATAATTTCCTTATTTAATTTGCTTAATATTCATAAAAGTTGCAATACCACTAGCTCAATGGGTGTTCTTCGCACGACGGGTTGGGTTCTCTTCAAGGGTGTATTGAATTTTAAAGAAACGAAAAATCACTTCTGCAATAAAACGATTCTGAACGAGGAAAGTTACTATATAAAAAGCCGGACATGCTTCGCACGATGGGTGTACTTCGCACGACGGGTGTTATTCTCTTGACGGGCGTAATAAATTTTAAAGAAACGATAAATCATTTCTTCAGTAAAACGATTCTGAACGAAGGAAGTTAATAATATAAGAAAAAAAAAATTTTTCAAAAAATGTCCAAAATTTTTTTTCACATTTTCAAAATTTTCTTGCGACAAAATCTTTCTTATATGATTTTCTATCTATGTTTAAATTTTCATAAAATTCGGATCAAAAAATAATGGTTTCTGAGTCGTCTTTGTCAAATTTTGGGTAGTTTTTACCAAAAAAAAAAAAAAAAATTGAAGAATTGAGAAATTCAAAAAATGACTTCTCTAAAGTACAATCTAGAGACAAATCCTGTTTCAAAAAGTTATTGATCGAAACTTTTGGACAAGTATTTCTATACGAAAAGTTGTACACAGAAAAAAAAAATAAAAAAAATTAACATCATAGTAAAAACACTAGCTTTTTCACTTCGTTCAGAATGAAAAAGCCGGACATACTTCGCACGATGGGTTTACTTCACACGACGGGTGGTATTCTCTTGATGAGCGTACAGAAAAAAATAATATTTTTAACAAAAAAATTGTTAGAAATTCCAAAAAAAAAAATATCATATTTCCCAAAAAAAAGAAAAAAAGTTTCATGCAAATGTGGCTCATTAAATATCATTGTTTCGTAATATTTTAGAAAAATGGCTTTTTGCTACACAACGACTGTCGACACCTGATCTATACTAAAATAATTAAATTGTTTTTCGATACTTTTAGGTTAGTATTTCAATTCGATAAAGTAAAGTAAATTATAGGCAAGAAAGCCGGACAAACTTATCATTATGGATATTCTTCACTCCTTTTAAAACCATTTAAAGTTAGCATTGTGAAAGAACTTACGAATTTTAAATAAAAGTACACGCTTAAACGCTTGTAAAAAAAAAACCAAACCTTACAAGTTGAACCGAACTTTACAAAACTTAGTACATAGGTGGAAAATAATATTGTGAATATTTTGGTGTTTGAAAATTATTCATAGACGAATAATTAAAAATTTTACAAGGTTTTAATTGAAAAAAAATCGAAAAAATTACTATAAATATTTAATATTATAAATAAATGAAAAAAAAAATTAAATAAAAAAAAAATGAATGTTCTAATGTTTTTTTTTCACATTTTCAAAATTGACTTGCGCCAAAACGTTTCTAATATTATTTCCTCCTAACTGTGTTTAAATTTTCATAAAGTTTAGATAAAAAAATGATGGTTTTTGAGTTGATTTTGTCAAATTTTGGGTAATTTTCCTAAAAAAAAAAATTGAAGAATGGAGAAATTCAAAATATGACCTCTTATGAAGTACCAATTAGAAGCAAATCTGGTTTCAAAAGGTATTAAGTAACTGTGTAAGTCTTTACTCTAAGCTAGGTAATTGAAATACTTCACCCATTTTACCCTTTTTAACGTATCTAATTCCACTCCATGTCTCTTATACTCCTATTAGGACAGGGATAACACTATGATAAAAATTACCATTATTAATTTTTGTGAATTTCAAATCATCATAAATTCCAAACCAATAATGAACGGCGAATTTCTTTTGCATATTCGTAATCAACACGGATAGTACTATAGATTAAAAATCAATAAAAAATATCGGTACGGTATTAAACTTTATTTATTCCAGTATTTGTTTAGAGCACATTGCCTATATAAATAATTATACTAAGTATACTGTATATGTAGGTATTTCATATTTATTTTGTTTAATTAATAATAGGTATAATATTGTCAAATAAAAATTCAAACTCAATTTATACGACTCCAATTTTCAAAAATCTTTGATAAAGAAAATAATCATGATTTTTCATGTGCGTGGACCAAATGATAAGTCTGAAGAGCGGGGCTCGGGTCGTGGGTGCCGTTTATCCCGGCCCTGTCTGTTTTATTATGGATTGTTTGTGCTAATCAAAGGAATCGATACGCATATTAATTTTTATAAATAGATATATCTGTACACTGGCGTATCTTCGATTGTTGGAGCCCGGTCAGTAGTACAATTAAGGTGAGGGTGGGAGTCTTAGCCTTCCTAAACATGTTTAATCCTCCCATATTATCTTTGCATCTATGATTCTTCCTTAACATAAAATAATCATACTCACTGGAGCCAGGTACAATGTTGTAAACATCAGTGTCAGCAATATTTTTTTTACGTACATTTTGAAAATATTTTCTGCGCTTTTGAAAATTATACTTGTATATCAAATTGATATATTCGTGTTAATTGGATATAAAATGAAACTGTGTTTTACTCTCGAATGTTCAGTTTTGTATGACAAAAAATATTTTAATTGTTGTATAAAAAAAAAATATATATATATATATACATTAATTGTAATACTTCTTATTGTCAATTGTTATGCCCGCTTGAAATGACTGCAATTATAATAAATATAGTAAAGAAAAAATGCCTGCTTTTAATAATTTTAAATTGTCGTTTTCCTACCATTCTTACCATCTAATTATTAAATAAAATGAGAGTTTAACTTTACCTTTTTTTTTTTTTTTGCCAAATAAACGTGTTATCCGTTTGTCATAAAATCCCATTCGTTTAATACATTTCAAATATTTTAACACGTATTTATGTGCCATTCGATAATTTAGACTTCTGGTTCCAAAATCAACTATACGCAATTTTTTGAAATTTTTTACGAATATAGGAAAATTGTAACAACTTGCACTTGTGATGTACAATTTAATAATCTAATTATAAATTAAAAATTTAGAGAACACGCACATAGTGTATGAAGATGCACTTACCTTAAGATATAATATCTTTACCACTGTTTATCACTAAATTTCCTATAGCTGGTTTTGTTTCCAGCAACTTTGTCTTAATGGCCGATCATTAGGAGGTAGGAGCAAGAGCGTCCATCTATCGAAATTCAGGGGGGACAAGATTTTTTCTTTAATTACACGATACGAACAAAAGCCAATTTATTGTACTTATAAGTATATTTTCCTCAAACTCTAAACAAAAAATTCTAAATTTATCTAATTTTTAGCAATGTTTTCAATAATACTATTTGTAAGTCGAAATTTAGATTTTAATTTCTATATTAGCCCGTGAGCCAGACATTACCGACCCAACCACATTAAGATCTTTCTAAATGCGCTAAATTACCTGTAAATGGTCTGAGTTGTAGGTTGATAGTGTTGATACGTCAAATAAATAATTATGATACACTTTTTAACACACGGGAATAACTAAGTTCCCAAGAAAATGAGAAAAAGAAAAAATAAGAATTATTATGTTTTTTTTTTTTTTTATGTAAGCTTTGTCTGAAATATGCCGAAAATCATACTAAGTTTTTACTTCTTCATTAAGGTTATACATTTTTTACAATGCTTGTAAGTTTTCTACATTTTGAATGAAATATAAAAGTCACCCCATCTCGTTTATATAATATCTGACGGATGTAAGTTGCTTATTTGAAATGATATTTCTATGATTTTAATTATGTTATTCATTGTTTCTATCGATGTGGTACGTTCTATGGAAGATGAATAGGTAGTTGCCATTAGGGAACAGGTGAAAATCACTAGGAGCTATAGGGTCAATGATCAAATATATCCCAACCAAATTGATTCAAAAGTTCACGAAATTTGCTGTGGTGTGACGACGTGCATTGTCATGAATGAGAAGAACGCCACCAGTCAACATTCCCTGTTTTTTGTTCTGAATCGCTCGCTTAAAAGTTTCTTAAATGTTTCACAGTACACAATCAAATTAATTGTAGTGCCTCATTCCATGAAATAAACAAACTTAGGGAAGCGATCCAATTTTTCGATAGTTTTCCCTTCACTAAGGGGAAGTAATTAGAATTTAGAATAATTACATCTTTACAATATCATCTGTAAGTCATTTTCAACAACATTCCCGTTCTATACAGTTACTGATCGAAAATTTTGGACCAGTATCTCTGCAAAAAAAAGTGTCTCCATACATATGAAAAAAAACACAGATTTGTAAAACCAAATACATTCCTCGCTATCGCTCAGAATCTAATAATATTTTATACAGACAAAATTGTCTATTGTATTGTGTAAAAATTTTAAATCTCTTAATTGGCCTATTTTAGGTTGTTGCATATTTTAAACATAAAATGTTATAATTATTTTAAAAATATACCTAATATGTATAATTGATAGATTATAATGGTTTTATATTTAATTTTCATTTATTTATTTATTTTTATACGTCTGTGTGGGCTCAAGAACAATATATATATATATATATATATAATACATATTTAATTCAGTGTGTGTATAAAAAAAAATAACAAATAAAATAATATTAACTTAATTAGTAGTATTGACATTAGCAGAAGATATGTTTTACTACAATGATAATAGATTTTAAAATTAGAATAAGATTTTTTTAAGTAGCAACACCTATTTTTAACAACAGATTTCGATAGAACTACTTTTTTTAAGCAACTTTGATTGGTTAACTTTTTCCTATATCAACAATTGACTGAATTACAGCAATCCTAAGTTTAAACAAAATTTTATTTTTTAAATACTTAATTTTAAAAACAAAAAATTATTTTATATTCATAACTTTTTGTGAAATAACTTAATAATCAACAATAGTTGGTAGTAGGTACCCATTTAATAAGATAAACGAAGATAGATAGTAATGAACTACATAGTGTTATTCACTAGTCAGCCAATAGAGACACGTTATAAATACAATTATTTTGTGCTATCTGGTTCACAATAAAATGACAATTATTTTGAAATAATTAGGTAATTAAATTAACTTTTACCTTAGGTATTTCCTACCAATAATAAAAAAATTATAAAATACAGAACATTGAAAAATTTAATAAAAATTTTTTTTGTTTAAACTTAAGATAGCTGTAATTCAGTCAATTTTTAAGATAGGAAAAAGTTTACCTATCAAAGTTGCTAAAAAAAAAAATAATTTTGTCGAAATTTGTTGTTAAAAATAGGTATTGCTATTTAAAAAAATTTAAGTTTTATTGCACGTGCGCACAATAAAATAATTAAAAATTCGAAAATGATCACAAAATGTGTGCTTTAGTATTCCCTAGCTCCTCGAAAAAAACCCAATTCAATCCAAGGTCACTGAACGGAAATATTTTGTGTTACCATTTCAGTGAAACACACTGTATAGTATTGTAATTTTATCTTAAGATTACTTTAGGGATGTTGGTCTTTTTGTATTAAATGCGACTATAGTTGAACTATTGCATTCTCGCGCAATACGATCCAGTGGGTAATGATCCAGTGGTATGATGTTCTATGAATTTTTATATAGACTATAGGACAGGAACAGGACATGTATTGAGGAACGTGGACTTGTATTAGCTCTATATATTTATATACATATAAATAATCAACATCATAAAGTAATGTAAGATTTGAAAACTGGATCTTTATTGTGTAAATATTATAATAATAAGAGAAAATATGATATACTCTATATAGAACATGTGCAATAAAAAAAAATCTTTTTATAACTAAGTAAAAATAATTATATTATTAACTCTTCTAAATTTTGTGTGGATTAACTTTTAATGATTTAACTTTCGTCAACTTCAACCTAAAATAAACAAAAATCAAATAATAATTGAAATTTTCAAATTAGGGAGTCATTATAAAATGAATAATTAAAAATTAAAGTAAAGTAAAGATAGACAAGAAAGCCGGACATACTTCGCACCACGGATATTCATCGATCCTCAGGTCAGACTCTCTTGATGGATGTATAGATTTTTAAAGGAACTATAAAGTATTTCTTCAATAAGACAATTCTGAACGAAGATAGTTAATAATATAAAGAACAATAATATTCGTCATTTTCTACACACACACACACACACACCGAGAGTATCTAACCCGAAGAGCGAAGCATTTCCGAAGTGCAAAGTAAGTCCGGCTTTCTTGTCTACACTTTACTTTATATTACTTAGCTTCCTTTTAACTAATACATAAAGAAGAGGAAACATAACTAATGAGAAAAAAGTGTTGGAAATATATATATATATATACCCGTATATATATATATTTTTTTTTTTATTTTTTTTTTGTACATATTTTAAAAATTTTGTTGTGCAAATATGTTTCGCATATTATTGTCTATCAATGATTAAATTTTCATAAAGTTTGGTTAAATAAAATTATAGTTTCCGAGTCTTTTTTTGTCAAATTTTAAGTAGTTATTTCAGAAAATAAAATTGAAAAATTGAGAAAATAAAAAAATAACCTCTTTAAAGTACCCACTAGAGGCAAACTCAGTTTCAAAAAGTTGCTGATTTAGATTTTTGGACAAGTATTTCTATACGGAAAAATAATCAAAGAAAAAAAAAGAAAAAATTTAAAAAGAATAAACATCATTGTTAAAACACTATCTTCCTCACTTCATCCAGAATCTAAAAAGTCTATAATCAAGATTGACATATAAAACGTAAAAAAGCTTTGAATATTTATTCTATGACCATACATTTACATTTTATATTTTAAACGAAGTGAAGAAGGTAGTGTATTTACAATTATGTTTATTTTTATTCTTCTTTTTTTTAACTTCTCCTTCTATCTCTTTCAGTATACATTTATTCGTATAGATGTACACAGTGTCGTAGTTAGAAATATCAGAAAGAGAGAGAACAGATACTAAATAAAACAAAAAGTTCACCCAAAAAAGGCGCAATTAGGTAGGGGATTAGAGAGTAAATCTCCCTTAAAACCACACATAACCCCTCTATTTTATTTTTTGAAAATTGCTTGAGGTTACTACAATTTTGCGGGAGCTAAATCAATAAACTTTTAAGCCCCCCCCCCAAATTTTTTGTCCTAATTGCATTTATCATGCACTTTTTTTTATCTAGCTATTTTCGTCTAAGATACAGTAGTTGGTAATTTATTTATAAATTGAATTAATTTCACAATGATTTTTTTTATTTTATTCTGTATACACTTTTTCTTATAGAAACACTTGTCTAACAGTCTATATCAGCAACTTTCAGAAACCGGATTCGCGTCTAGTTGGTAGGTAATTTAGAGAGGTTTTTTCTTTCAATATCTCAAATCTTCATTTTTTTTTTCGGGGGGGGGACTGGGGGAGGGAAGAACTATTTATGAAAATTTGAACATAGATAGACAATGGTATGAAAAACATTTTTGTGCAAAAATTCACACCACAGATATTCTTCGCTCCACGAGTCAGGTATACTTGATGGGTGTAAAGAATTTAAAGAAATAATAAATCATTCCTTCAATAAGACGATTCTGAACGAAGGAAGTTAATAATATAAAGAACAATAATAGTCCTCATATTCAACACACCCACCAACAGTACCTGATCACATTTTCAAAATTTTCTATGGCCAAAATTTTCCTCATTTTATCTATGTTAAAATTTTCATAAAGTTTGGATCAAAAAATGATGGTTTCTGAGTCTTCTCTGTCATATTTTGGGTAGTTTTTTCCAAAAAAAAAAAAATGAAGAATTGAGAAATTCGAAAAATGACCTCTTTAAAATACCATCTAGAGGCAAATCCGGTTTCAAAAAGTTGCTGATCGAAACTTTTGGACGAGTATTTCTATACGAAAAGTTGTACACAGAAAAAATAAAAAAATACACATCACTGAAAAAACACCAGCTTCTTCACTTCGTTCAGAATCTAGAAGTTACTGCTCGAGACTTTAGGTCAAGTAAATCCATACGAAAAAGTGCAAAAATTTAAATTTAAAATTCAATACACCTGTCAAAAGTATTCCACCAGATGTGCAGAGAACCTCAATGAGTGAAGAACACATTTTACTTTTACTTAGAACGATTCCTTAGAACAATTACTAACTCAGACAATGAAGAAATGGAAAATGCTTTATTTTACTTTACTATACTCTATTTTATTTCACTTTAATTCACATTACTTTATATTGCTTTAATTAACTTAAAATTGATTAAGGGTACTTTATATGTCAGTGAGATCATATTAAATATTCAAGTCTTTATATCAAAAATCAATAATTTTTATTAAATAAAAACTAACAACAAATGAGAAATTTTCGGAATTTTCAAAGTGCTGTACTTAACCCAAAATTGATCAAATTTTTTTGAAATTTATATTAAATATTTTTGTGACAACTTTAAGTGTAATTTCAAATCTGTAGATGCATTATTTTTGAAGTTATGTTAAAAATCAATTTTCAATAATTACAGAAATTCCGGTAATTGCATATTTTACCTTTTTTTAAACAATTTTTCAACAGATTTTCGACCTTTTTGGAAAAAGTATTGATAAATGTGAAAATGGCCTCTCTCAAGTACCATCTGGGTGTGATTTGGGATCTAAAGAGATACTAATCAAAACTTTTGGAAAAGTATATTCTATTCGAAAAAATGTTTCCAAGAAGTGAAAAAAAAATGAAAAGATAAATAAAAAATAAACGTAATTTTTGTTTGGATTGAAAACAAATTTACAACGGGTGTTTTGGTCAAGTTTTGGGAATGGTATTGAGAATTTTAAAAAACGACACTCAAATTACTATATAGAGATTATACTAGCAGATGGAAACTTAAAACAAAAAAAGCAAACAAGAAATTTAAATAAAAATGTCCCTGTGAGAACACTACATTTTTTTTTTTACTCCACTTAGAGTCTATAATTTTTTTTTCAGTCGCTATCCATGACTCATACTATTTTAATTATACTTTATTTTATTATTAATTTTATGTTTGATTTTATAAAAACTTGACTTCCTTCAATTTTTTATCAATTCATATTGATTTTTTTGTATTGTTTCGATAATATTTAAAACTTAAATTTGGTGGAGGTGAGTTATATGTCTAAAATATATTATATTATCATGGAATCATCATCAAATTTTATCAAATACAATCATAATAATCATTCTTAGTTTATTTGCATAGTACTTATTATCCACAAATGCTGCAATACTACTGGTAGGTGGTGAATATGTTCACATTAATTAGATGCAATTTAAATACAACCGTTCATTTCAAATTATTTTTATAACAATATTTTTGGGCCAAAATTTAGTAAGAATTGTACAGTAAAAATGTATTACCTGTATACCTGATAGTTTTTATTAATATATTTACTAACTACACACCACATTATTCTTAAAGCTTCATATTTAATTTTCAATATCATCTTGTTTATTGAAATTAAAACTTCTGCGATAGTTTCCAGATTTGTTAAAAGCAATTTCAGGTGTCGTTCTTGCTTCAATTATTAATTTAACGAAAACTACATCGGAGTATTGATTTAGAATAGAGAATACACTAGCAGATGGAATATTTTAAACAAAAATTTCTATACAAAAAATTGTTCAACAAAAAAAGCAAATAAGAAATAAAAATAAAAATGTCTCTGTGAAAACACTAAATTTTTTACTCCACTTAAGAGTCAATAAATATTTTCAGTCACTTATCTAATCATGGTTGGTAATGTTTTAATTATATTTAATTTAATTTTTAATTTTATGTTTTAATTTTAAAAACATGATTTCCTTCAATTATTTTTTCTGGATTTTTACCTCATTTTCTGTATTTTCAACAGTTGTCTTTAAGAAAGCGTCTTTCTGTAAATTACAACAAAAAAATAATTAATTTACTACATCGCAATCAAATTGGTTTTTTGTATTGTTTCGATAATATTTAAATCTTATATTTGGTGGAGGTCTTGGTAGTTTTTATTAATATATTTACTAACTACTCACATCCATACACTCAAAGTTTCGTATTTTTTCTGCAATATCATCACCCATATTGAAAAGAGAACCTTTGTTAACTTTACCAAATTTGTAAAAAGTAATTGTTGGTGATGTTTGTGATTCAATTCTGCTTCCATTATTATCTACGAATTCAAACGTATCCAATTTGACGAACACTGTGTTAGAGTGTTCATTTGTTAACCTTTCAAACAACAAATCATATTCATTGGTATTATGGACTTCGTATATAAGACACAATTTTCCATTATCGTCAGTATAACGGAATATGGTTGAAAGATCACTAATATCCAAGGCATGATAGATACCATGGACAGATTTTACCTGCCAACAACATTTAATATATTAACGTACCTTATTAATTAAAACAATAAGATGTAGGAAATGAGGATGTGAGTGAATTTGATAACTAATCATAAGTCTTATAGTAATAAAGTAAATTAGTAATTATGTACAATAAAGAGATCGCTCTTTTAACTCACTATTACTTATTATAATTACTAGTATTTAACTGTATACTACATCGACTACTACACATCTACGAATTAAAAGCACTTTCTTCATTAAATATCAGTGTAATCTGTTTTAAGTAGGTACTGTTGTATACACATGTGACCATTATGTGTATACAACATAATGTTCACACCACGGGCACTCATACACCACCAACATACGTGCCTAACAGTCACACTCGAAGTGACAACAAACACGAAGGAGTACGACCCACAAACCACACATTTGATTGAACGTTGTAACACCAAACCAAAAAAATAGAATGACACCGTGAAGTATAATCAACATACTACGCGCGTGCCGTTTTATCAACCGAAACTCCACGGATAACATCGCCCACCTGAGTATAAATACGGGTTCAATTCGGACAGCTTGGCATGAATTAGCAATTCTCAACTTCGACGTGATAACGGTGAAACGCTTCGGGACACCAAACAGACCCATGTCAATATGTTTAATCATTCTCCGTAACGATCCTAGCTCTAAAACCATATTTGATTTAACTGAACTTTTCTATGTTAAAATAACTATTGAAACTTACAAAAAGCCGGATCTTCACCATGCTTCGCGTGCCAACGTATTTGTCATGGTTCCTCTACCTACATCCAACCCTTCCACTGCGTAAAATTTTCTGACGAATATAGCGTAAAAGACTGCCCAAAGACTAGGAAACAAGAACCCACTTGTTGCAATTGCAGGGGATAATCACACCGCAAATTTCAGACGCTGCCCATACCTTACCAAATCCACAACCCCAAAACCATCTCCCCAAATATTACAATCGGACACACGTCCATCAACTCTAATCAGTCCTCCTCATTCAACTGACACTCAATCACCACATACTAGCCCGTTCAAAATGAATTACGCTTCGACCACAAAACCAAAGCCATCCATCACCAACCAACAAATTCTGACACTCTTCACTGAGCTTCTTACCACCATCACGTCGACAGACAACTCAAAAGACGCCCTTATAACCATCTTCAAATCCTTCCTGACTCTCTTCATTAACCAACAATGACCTCGAACCCAAAAATTGTACATTGGAACGCCAATGATATAAAAAAATTAACGAACTCTGCGCACTTACATCTAAACTGAACCTCGACATCATCCTATTAAACGAAACTCACCTTAAACCAAACATAAAACTCAAAATACCAAACTTTATTACATACAGGAATGACTGAGTACTACCAAATTCCTCAAATCACAGTGGCAAGGCAATATTAGTTCGCCGGAACATAATTCACCAGGAAACAGTCCTAAATACCATACTCCAACCCACTTCAATACTAATTAAATTCAATAACCAAACCACCCTAGTCTCTTCAGTATACAAACCACCCAACTCCACGTTACACCTCTCATACCTAAACACTGTCACAACGCAGCAGAAAACATAATAATTGTGGGCGATCTCAATTCTAAACACCCCCTCTGGAACAGTCGTAGGACTAAACAGCGGGAAAGATTTTATACAACCATGCACAACATTATGACTATACGATCTTCACCCCTTACACTCCATCACATATTCCTTACTCGCATTCACACAAACCAGACGTCCTTGACAATGCCTTAGTCCGCGTCCCGTTAACAGTAGAAATCACTAACTTAAACAAACTATCATCTGGCCATAACCCCATACTTCTCGAGTTTTCAGACTCCCCTGTCACTTCTTCACCTCTAAACCCGATATACACCATTAACTGGGAAAAATTCACTCACACTTTGTCCGACGATAAATCTAACATCAATCCTCCTACAAATACAAAAAAACAACATAGACAAGCGCATTACCAAGTTCACAAACTCAATCTAATCAGCTATAGAAAAATGTTCCTTCATCTAAAATAAAATCAATCACCGATTTAGAATTCCCGCGGAAATCAAAACTAGATCACTCTTAAAAATCGCATTTGCCGCGAATGGCTACAGACCCGGGACCCCAGATTCAAGTGCGCCCTAAATTCCAAAGTCAAATTAATCAGACTCTCACTGCAGGCCCACAAACAGTAACAATGGGATAAATACTCAGATTCACTTAATAATAATTAAAATAAGAAATATATTTTCAAAATTAACAAACACCTCTTTTTAAAAAAAAAAAACAGCCTCAAATTCCATCCTACGTCTCAACGATTTCATATACTCACCTAAAGACAAATGCGAGGTTTTCGCCGATTTAAGCTCTTCAGTTCACGTCATTCCAAGGTCCTCCTATCTCCGAAGTAGCTCAAAGCATTCCGACTATTAAAAACGCATACACTGAATGTTCTAAAATTTTAACTTCTCCCGGAACTATAGAAAAAATAATCACTTCTCTCATGAAAAATAAAGTCCCAGGCACAGACAAAATTACAAATACGGACATCAAAAATTTTTCTAAAAACAAAATTCTAGAATTAACCACAATACTTAAATGGCTGCCTCAAACTTCGCTACTTCTCGGATAGGTGGAAAACCTCTTCAATAATATCGATCCCAAAACCCGGCAAAATACTCCAACTCCCAGAAAGTTACAGACCAATAGACCTACTTTCTTCATTTTCTTAAATCTATGAGCACGTAATTCTCCAAAAACTCCAATATTCGCTAACCAACAAATTCAAGAACGAACAATTATTTACCTCTCGACAAAACCATTCAACTAACCAAACTCCTAGATCACATTTGCGTAAATCCAAGGCAATCAAACTGCCGCTGTCTTCCTCGACGTCGAGAAAACATATGATTTAGTATAACACGACGGTCTTCTTCACAAAATTCTTCAGATGAACCTCCAGTTTCAAATTATCAAAATCATTGCATCATTCCTGTCAAATCGCACATTCTTAGTAAAAATCGACGATCAATTCTCCTTAGTCAAGAAGTTTAAATGAAAACTTCCATGTGAAAACACTAAATTTTTTACTCTTAAGAGTCTATAATTTTTTTCAATCGCTAATCATGGCTCATACTATTTTAATTATATTTTATTTTATTTTTAATTTTTTGTTTCATTTTATAAAAACTTGACTCCCTTCAATTATTTTTTCTGGATCCTTACCTCATCTACTGTTTTTTCGATAAACTTTTTGAAAGCATCTCTCTGTAAATTACAACAAAAAAGTAATTAATTCACTACATCACAGTCAAATTAGTTTTTTATATTGTTTTGATAATATTTAAATCTTAAATTTGGTGGAGGTGTGTTAGAAGTCTCAAATATATTATAATGTTATGCAATCACCATCAACATTTATCAAATACAATGAGTTATAATAATCTTTCTGAGTTAATTTGTATAATACTTAATATCCACAAATGCTGTAATATCACTGGTAGGTGGTTAATATGTTCATATTAATTAGATACGATTTAAATACAACAGTTAATTCCAAATTATTTATCTAACAATATTTCTTGGCCAACATTTAGTAAAGATTGTATAGCAACAATTTATAACATGTATACCTGGTAGTTTTTATTAATATATTTACTAACTACTCACATCAATATTCTCAAATATTTTTATTGTTTCTTCAATAACATCGTCCTTACTGAAAGAAATTTTCATGCTAATTTTTCCAAATTTGTAAAAAGCAAATTCAGGTTCTGTTCCTACATCAAGTGTATTTCCATTCTTATCTAAGTATTTAGACAAATCGATTTTATTAAACATTGTGTTAGAGCGTTGACTTGATAACTTTTCAAACATCTCATCATATTCATTGGTATTATCGACGTAGTACATAAAACATAATTTTCCACTTCTGTCAGCATCGCTCCATATGCTTAAAAGTTCATTATCATTCAGGGGTTGATAGATACCATTGACAGATTGTACCTGCCAACAACATTTAATATATTAACGTACCTTATTAATTAAAACAATAAGATGTAGGAAATGAGGATGTGAGTGAATTTGATAACTAATCATAAGTCTTATAGTAATAAAGTAAATTAGTAATTATGTACAATAAAGAGATTGCTCTTTTAACTCACTACTGCTTTATAATTACTAGTATAACTACTGTATACTACATCGACTACTACACATCTATGAATTAAAAGCACTTTCTTCATTAAATATCAGTGTAATCTGTTTTAAGTAGGTACTGATTTATACAAATGTTATAACTAGAAGTGGCAAGAGAAATTTCACCACATTCTCTTCCCTCCCTTCCTTTTTTTTTCTCCCATCTTTCCTATCATAAACGTTCTTATCAGAACGACAGCAGTCATTCTTTTTAGCGTGCAAAATATGAGGGCCAAACAAACTATAACCAAACGAAAAATCAACTCTCCCCCGCCCACAGGGAAGAAGGGCCGCTTAAAACCAGACGAACTCACTATAACTGATACCGACACCGACACAGACAACATGATTATCGACTCTGACACCGTACAGACACAAATTAACTCAGTACCAACCAAAACTACCGTTCAAAAAACTCCGTAGAATCTAACTCCGAACAAACAACCTCGAGTACTACACCGACTCTGGTCAAAACCTATCAACCCCGCCCTCCTCCTATAATGAGTAGCTTCACTTCCTGGCGCAAAGTCGCTCCCTCGGTTTTCAAAATTACAAATATAAATCCCACATCTGTCATCGCTAAAGCTGCAAACAATGGGCAAATTAACATTTCCACCACTGACATCCCGACAATCCGACTCATCCAATCCCACTTTAATAAACTAAAACTGAATTCCATACCTTCTCCTCCCCGACGATCGCACCATAAAGGTCGTTCTAAGAGGTGTCCCTACAGACATTACAAATGAAGAAATCGAAACGGAACTTCATGACTTAAATTTTCAAGTAAAATACGTACGCCCTTTCGGCACGCTCGGCAAACCAATGCCAATGTGCCTTGTGCTCATCGCGGCGACCGCCACGGCAAAAGACATTTTCATACTGACTAGCCTTTTCTATATTACCATTTCCGTCGAACCCTACAAACAAACAGAACCGGCCCAATGCTTCGCTTGCCAGCGCAACCTGCAAACTGCAACCTTGCGCCACAACAAAACGACTAAGCGTTACCGCTTCTACCTACCCCGACCTACTTTCCGACTAACCGACGTACAGACCTGACATACTAGACATAGCACTAATACGAATACCTTCCTCTACTCAATTCTACAACCTAAACGAACTCTCATCCGATCACAATCCTATACTACTTGAAATAATGAACTCTCCCATCGCCTCTTCCCCTCCTATAACTAACCGCTTCATTAATTGGAAAAAATACAACAAAATCCTTACCGACTAACCAACAAACAACACACCTACACTCCCAAACCGGCTGGCCATCGACGTAGAAATCGACAGGCTGACCAAAAACATTCAACACGATATCGAAGTGAGCGTATTTTCCCCTAACTACAAAAACTCAAAACCATTACCTGACGAAATACAACAAGAAATAACCGAACGAAACAGACTACACCGTGAATGGCAAAGAACACATGAACCGACCATAAAAAGACAACTAAATGCCAAAACCCCCTTTGTCCGCAACATACTGAAAACTCACAACTCCGACAAATGGGACATGTTCCTAAACTCACACGACCCACGAGACGGCTCCATTTACAAACTTAACAAATGCCTATTACACAAACGTCCAGCCACACATCCACTCAACGGTCCCAACGGCCTAATTTTTCAGGCCAGCGATCGTGCGGAGTTAGTCGTTGACTCCCTCGAACGCCAATTTCAAACTAATCCCGGTCCCGACATACCTGAAGTGACACACAACCTCCAACTCCTTAACTCAATCTCCATTGACACGACTCCCGGAACCATAAAGGACATAATTTGCAACCTTCACAAAAAGAAAGCCCCTGGTGATGATCAAATCACCAATACGGCTCTTAAATTTGCACCAAACAACACACTACTGACCCTAACCAAAATACTGAACAGCTGCTTCAAAATCTGCTACTTCTCAGTTGCCTGGAAAGAAGCAGTAATAATTTCCATCCCTAAATCAGGCAAAGACCACAAACAACCCGAAAACTACAGACCCAGCGCACTCCTTTCCTCCCTTTCCAAATTTTTTGAACGTCTCATTCTTGGCCACCTATTAAACTACCTCCACGACAAAATCATTCCTGAACAGTATGCGTTCAGGCCTGAACACTCGACCACTCTACAACTAATCAAACTCACACACCAACTTAGCGACAACCTAAACAATGACCTACAAACTGCTGCCGTTTTCCTAGACATAGAAAAAGCCTTTGACCGTGTCTGGCACGAAGGCCTCCTCCATATTCCGATTAAAATCATTAAAATTATCCAATCCTTTTTATCTGATCGCACTTTTGTTACAAAATTTGAACAGTCCCTCTCGTCGGTCAGGCCTATCCTCACGGGAGACCCCCAAGGATCCTGCCTCTCTCCCACCCTCTACATAACGTACATCAACGACATACCGACAACTGACAAAGCTCAACTGTCACTTTTCGCGGACGACACCATGTTTCTTACCTCCAACAAAAACTCTAAACGCGCCATCTTTCAACTTCAACACCAACTAGACCTAATACAAAACTTCTTCCACCGATGGCGCATCAAAACCAACGTGAACAAAACGGTAGGCATACTCTTTAGACATAAACGAACAACCAACGTTCAACCACTCCGACTTAACAACCAGACGATTGACCGGGCGAAACAGGTGAAATACCTCGAAGTAATCCTCGAACGTCGACTGACCTTCGTAAAACACACAACAAACCTAACAAAAAAAGCGACCCGCGTCCGTGATCTACTTTACCCCCTATTCAACAAAAAAAGCTCCATCCCTTTAAAAACCAAACTAAACCTACTAAAATTATACGTTACTCCTATCTTTACTTACGACGGCTCCTTCTGGGCCCCCTTCATTACTCCAACCTACTGGCGTAAACTAGAATCAGTCCAGACCATAGGACTCCAGACAATCACGAGCATGCCCACATTTGTGAAAAATTCGGTTCTCCTACGGTCTGCAAATTTCAAGTCTATCCAAACACAATCGAAATCTATGTTCTATGAAAATTCCTTCTCCAAACATTATCACATCCATCTTTTAGGTCAAACGTACCAGCCTCCATCTACTAAGCGTATCCACAAACAAAACCCACTGACCTGGTCCACACTTGACATCACATAACCAACAAGAAACTCTAACTCTACTCAACCCCACATCACCCTAATAATAGGCGAAAGCCGGGCTTAGTTTTAAGGATTTTTCCAGTTAACCAAAACATAGCATAGCATAGCAGCTCAGCACGAATTAAAAACTCTTTACTTCGACGTGATAACGGTGAAACGCTTCAGGACATCAAACAAACCCATGCCAATATGTTTAATCATTCTCAGTTACGATCCTAGCTCTAAAACCATATTTGATTTAACTGAACTTTTCTATATCAAAAAAAACTGTTGAAACAGCTCAGCATCAATTTACGAACGACTTATTCTTACCAACTTACAAAAAGCTCTCACTAACAAAATACGGACAGAACAATTCGCCTTCCGACCCTAACACTCGACAACTTTACTATTAACCAAACTTACTCACCAACTAAGCCAAAACCTAAACAAAGGATTCCCAACTGCATCCGAATTCCTTTATGTGGAGAAAGCCTTCGACCGAGTCTAGCACGAGGGTCTACTCTACAAACCCATCCAACTTGACATTCCGACTGAGATCGTAAAAATCATCCAATTCTTTCTCACAGATCACATCACACTTTTAAAACAAAAATCGAAAACTCCTACTCCTCCACCAAAAACGTCCTAACGGGAGTCCCACAGGGTTCCTGCCTTTTCCTTACTCTCTACCTCACTTTCATACATGACAAAGCATAACTCACTATTCGCGGACGACACAGTGTTCTACTGTACTAATAAAATTAAAATATGCGTGGCTATACAATTACATCATCATCTCAACTTGTAGAATAACACAAATCGACTATCACTCATTTTTACCATATTCGACTACGGCTTTATCAAATAATGACGAAGTGCGAATCGCATTACATTCTACCGTGCGAGAGTTATATTTATATTGAGGACACAATCACTAAACCGGAAGAAATGACTGAAGACGTTCGATTAATCAACAATGGATTGGCTTTTCTTTTTTCCGAAATGAAATATGAGATAAGCGGTATTCAAATTCAAAAACTCGTTAACCCGGGTGTAACCAAGACAATGAAGGGTTATTGTTCGCATAATAATTCAAATATTATTTATCGCTGTAACGCTGCTTGTGACGTTAACTTTGAAAACACAAGCCCAGATTTTATCGATGGTGGTAAATTTAACGGATGTGTTAATCTTGGTGACTTGTTCGGTTTTTGCAAGGATTATAACCGTATTTTAATAAACTGCAACCAACAGATAGTTATGAACAGACGTTCACTGGATATCAATGTTGTTAAAGTTTTTAAAAATGATGTGATACACGAAGCACAAGCACCTAAACTAAAAGACATCAATGTAAATATCTCGAAAACTGTATGGAGAATGCCTATTGTACGAGTTAGTGATAGAGAAAAATCACGCTTTTGAAAGTAATCACAGCCATAAACCTGTAACATGCGCATTTAGAACTTGGGAGTTGTGTGAATATACTTTTCTATCCCGAAACACGACTCATTCATGGAAAGTAAAAATCACCAACGAGTTAGAGAAACCACGGTATGTCATAATTGGATTTCAAAATAATAGAAAAAATAGTGGTGTTATACCTATGTCACATTTCAATCATTGGAAAATTAAACACTTGAAAATTTATTTAAACTATGAAGAATTTCCCTACGAAGATTTCCAAAGTGATTTCACCAAGATTAAAATCGCTACATTATATAGAGTATTATATAATACATTTTCAAAAGTCGTGTTATGCCAACGACAAAATTACACTTTTATTGAGCCGTTCAGATTTCAAGAGTTATGTTCTAATCATAATAATCGATATGTGTAGACAAAACGATAATATCTGAACATCGATTGATGACCTGAGGATCGAATTTGAGGCAGAGGAAAAGTTTCCTGCATCGACATCAGTTTATTGTTTAATATTACACCATCAGCTTATAACTTACAACCCTTTTGACGAGGAAGTAAGAACATTGTAAATAACTTTATTGTTTACTTTTTTTTTAATAAATAAATGCATTTTATATGACTATACACCACGCATTTTTCTTTTTAAAACATTTAAATATAACTCTGCGTATTAATAAACTGGGTACTATATCAAAAGTATAATATACATACAACATAGAATATGGTAATAATTGTATTATTATTTAAATAATAAAATGTGGAGGTAAGTGTTATTTTATTTGTTATTATATTGACATTATCAGACCTCATTGCTACAATGACATAACTAGAAAATTATTTTCCGTGGAACATGCGGTAACAGTAACATAATTTTTAGGGTAGTCACAATGAGTTGCGTGAACACTACTTTATAATTACTATACGTTTTAATAATTATTTTCAAATATATAATATTAAAAGTAATGTATATGTATATTAATATTTATGCTGCTGTAGTGTTAGCACTCATGATGGTTCGTAAGAATCTTTCTTAGTGTGCATTAACGGTGTACTCGCTGTATAGTTAAACGATAATTAAAGATCGTGTGTGTTGTGTCAAAGATATTATAAACCTATGAGTGTTTGAACAAAATAAAATATATATATTATACTTTATTATTCATCAATAATTTTAATTGGTGTAGAGTCTAACTGGGGTAATACATAGGATATACCATCGTACCGAGTTCGATTCTAACCCAGAATATTGCAATAATTTTTATTATTTAAATAATAAAAGGAAAATATAAACCTTATAGTATTATCGCATATTTACATATTTACGTATAGTTGATAATGTAACCGAGTATTGGGAGTGGGGGTAACAAGTTATCGATTATGGTTTTTCGGTCGGCTGCTCTGGTTAGACAACGTAATCTAATAATAATAATCAAAAAGGGAGAGGAGCTTAAGTGGTCGTTTACCTGAGTAATTTAGTAAAAATCTGAAAAATTGAAAAAAAATGGGGTGGCGATGGCGGCAGGGTTGGTTGATAGGGCGGCGGTAAGGATGGTTGATAGGGCGACGGAAGGGATGGTTAATAGGTTGATGGTGTGGTAGTGGCAGGGGCGGTTAGTCGGCGGCGGGATGTGATGAGTCGGGCGGCAGGATGCGGGATGTGGGATGTGAAATGCGGATGCGGTTCCAGAACCGGCTATAATAATGTCGTACTTGTGCAATTATTTTTTCTATATACAAACTTCTTAGCTCCAATCAGAGTCTAAAATTTATTTATTTCAGTCGCGATTCATGGCTCATATTATTTTGGTTATATTTAATTTCAGGATTTATTTAATAACAATATGATGCCCTCCAAGTTTCCAGGTATTTTATCGGGATCCTCACCTGAAGTTGTTCTACTTCCTCTGGCTGCTGTGCATTTTCTACTGGTTGTGTTTCGACTAATTCTGCTCCCTGTCAACAACAACATAAATGTAATTAAAATACTGCATCACAATTACCTACATTTGTTTTTTTCTTATTTCGTTAAGTAACTTTTAAATTTCAAATTTAGTCTGATTTGCATCAATGAGTGTGTCGTAAATATATTATGACATGTATGGCTATATAAATGATGTATTAATTTCACAACCTAATACAATTACAATGATTCATTATAATTTCTTTATTTCATTTGCTTTATGCTTAATATGATGAAATTATTCATAATAATTTTGTTGGAACTCTTTAATTTTGTAATAAAAAAAAAAAGAATTCCTTTACGCAAGATAATATTAATTCACAGTAAAATATTTTTGATATCGGTTCGAAATTTGTCATGCATACATATTGATAAACATTTATAATCTGGGAGGATTTATATTCGTGATAATAGGGAAGTTTCCGATGAATCGCTTGATAACGAGTTGCCAGAGGCCGGGGCTAGAAGAAAAAATAATGAAACGGGAAAAGATCTAAAATCATTGTTCAATCAGAAAATGTAAATTACAAGAGTTTAAAAAACTGTGTTAAAATACGGAGTAGTGACGGACATGGGAATTTTCTCGTAAGCGGGGAAATAAAATATTTATGTACACATTTATTCACACTTTATACTGTACTAAATCAAATTATTATTAAATTTATAAAACAAGATTTAATTTTCTTGGAAAATACGTCATCACTCATTTGCATTTTTAGTATTTTTATGAGAAGTAGGATCGATAATTAATGTATTAATACATCAAACAAATTTAATTTAAATTCAGCTCATAAACGAAAATGCATTTAAAAAATACGTTTCACAAGTGAATGTACATGAACGCATGTCGTAATCGGTTAGGAAGCTGGTAAGCAGTGTGCTAATTGGAATTTTTTCTTTGATTTTTCAGAGCTGTTGTCTAATATTTTAGCATTAGATTATAGGCAAGAAAGCCGGAAAAACTTCCACCATAGATATTCTTCACTCCTTTCAAAACCATTTAAAGTTAGCATTACGAAAGAATTTACAAATTTTAAATAAAACTACACGCCTAAACGCATGTAAAAAAATAAACCGAACCTTTCAAGTTGAACCGAACTTAACAAAACTTAGTACATAGGTGGAAAATAATATTGTGAATATTTTGGTTTCATGGAGGAATAATTTTAAATTTTGCAAGGTTTTAATTGAAAAAAAAATCGAAAAAAATTAATATAAATATTTCATACTATAAATAAATGAAAAAAAAAGCCGGATATACTTCGCACAATGGGTGTACTTCGCACGAACGGGTGGTATTCTCTTGACGGGCGTATTAAATTTTAAAGAAACGATAAATCATTTCTTCAGTAAAACGATTCTGAACGAAGGAAGTTAATAATATAAGAAAAAAAAAATTTTCAAAAAATGTCCAAAAATTTTTTTCACATTTTCAAAATTTTCTTGCGCTAAAATCTTTTTTATAGGATTTCCTATCTATGTTTAAATTTTCATAAAATTCAGATCAAAAAATGATGATTTCCGAGTCGTTTTTGTCATATTTTGGGTAGTTTTTTTCAAAAAAAAAAATTGAAGAATGGAGAAATTCAAATTATGACCTCTTATGAAGTACTAATTAGAAGTAAATCTGGTTTCAAAAAGTTGTTGATCGAGCTTTTTGGACAAGTAGATCTACACGAAAACGTGTATAAAGGAAAAATAAAAAAAAAAGGACAAAATTTAATAAACATCATTCTAAAAACACAACTTCTTCGTTCAGAATCTAAAAGTCTACATATGAAAAAAAAATAAACTTAATTGTAAAACAGTAACTTCTTCGTTCAACTCACACAATGTGGGTGGGTATAATAAAAGTAGAAAAACTACAAAAGTAATGTGAAATAAAGGTGTTTAAGCGTTGTATCACAAATAGCAAATTATTTTTGTGTATTATAGCACACATGACACAATGTGTATAGTAGTAAAATTGAGTGTATGTAGTGATGTTGGTGGCCAACTTGGTAGATATTTTGACACGGAATTACAAAAGCCTGATGCAGACGATGCAATCTGTTTTAACGATATTAAGTAACTATGTAAGCCTTTACTCTTAGCTAGGTAATTGAAATACTTCACCAATTTTACCCTTTTTTAACGTATCTAATTCCACTCCATGTCTCTTACACTCCTATAAGGAAAGCGGTACTACTATGATAAAAATTATCAAAAATAATTTTTGTGAATTTCAAATCATCATAATTTCCAAATTAATAATGAACGGCGAATTTCTTTTGCATATTCGTAATCAACACGGATGGTAATATAGATTAAAAATAAATAAAAAATATCGGTACGGTATTAGACTTTATATATTCCAGTATTTCTTTAGTGTACATTGCCTATATAACTTATACTAAGTATACTGTATATATAGGTATTTCATATTTATTTCGTTTAATTAATAATAGGTATAATAATGTCAAATAAAAATTCAAACTCAATTTATACAACTCCAATTTTCAAAAATCTTTGATAAAGAAAATGATCATGATTTTTCATGCGTGTGGACCAAATGATAAGTCCGAAGAGCGGGGCTCGGGTCGTGGGCACCGTTTGCCCCGGCCCTGTCTGTTTTATTACGCGATAGTCTGTGCTAATCACAGGACTCGAAACTCACATTAATTTTTATAAATAGATATATCTATACACTGGCGTAACTTCGGTTCTTGGACCCCGGTCAGTGGTACAATTAAGGTGGGGGAGGGGGTCTTAGCCTTCCTAAACATGTTTTATACCCCCATATTATCTTTGCATCTAGGATTCTTCCTTAACATAAAATAATCATACTCACTGGAGTATCACCAGTCACCAGGTACAATTTTGTAAACATCAGTGTCAGCAATATTTTTTCAACGTACATTTTGAAAATTATACTTGTATGTAAAATTGATATATTCTTGCTAATTGGATATAAAATTAAACTGTTTATCACACTCGAATGTTGTCGAATGTTCAGTTTACGAATTACACATTTAAAATATAAGAAAAATATGGATGACATATTTTAATTGTTGTTTAAAAATATATATATATATGTATATGTATTAATTATAATTCGTCTTATTGTCAATTGTTATGCCCGCATGAAATGACTGCAATTATAATAAATATTGTAAAGAAAAAAAAACCTGTTTTTAATAATTTTAAATTATCGTTTTCCTACCATCTAATTGTTAAATAAGAGTGAGAATTTAACTTTACCTATTTTTTTTTTTTTTTTGTACCAAATAAACGTGTTATTCGTTTGTCATAAAATCCCTTACGTTTAATACATTCCAAATATTTTAACACGTATTTATGTGTCATTCGATAATTTAGACTTCTGGTTCCAAAATCAACTATACGCAATTTTTTGAAATTTTTTACGAACAGTAATATAGGAAAAATGTAACAATTTGCAATTTTGATGTACAATTTAATAATTTAATTATAAATTAAAGATTTAGAAAACACGCACATAGTGAATGAAGATGTACTTTATGAAAATATCTTTACCACTATTTGTTACTAATTTTCCTATTGCTGGTTTTGTTTCCAGCAACTATGTCTTAATGGGCGTTCATTAGAAGGTTCATTAGGGCAAAAGCGTCCATCTATCGAAATTCAGGGGGGACAAGATTTTTTTTTTTAATTACACAATGCGAACAAAAGCCAATTTATTGTACTTATAAGTATATTTTTCTTAATCTCTAAACAAAAAATTCTAAATTTATCTTATGTTTAGCAATGTGTTCAATAATACTATTTGTAAGTCGAAATTTGGATTTTAATTTCTATGTTAGCCCGTGAGCCAGACATTACCGACCCAGCCACATTTTGATCTTTCTAAATGCGCTAAATTACCTGTAAATGGTCCGAGTTGTAGGTTGATACGTCAAATAAATAATTATGATACACTTTTTAACAGACAGGAATAACTAAGTTCCCAAGAAAATGAGAAAAAGAAAAAATAAGAATTATTATGTTTTTTTTTTTTTTATGTAAGCTTTGTCTGAAATATGCCGAAAATCATACTAAGTTTTTACTTCTTCATTAAGGTTATACATTTTTTACAATACTTGTAAGTTTTCTACATTTTGAATGAAATATAAAAGTCACCCCATTTCGTTTTTATAATATCTGACGGATGTAAGTTGCTTATTTTAAATGATATTTCTATGATTTTAGTTATGTTATTCATTAATTGTTTCTATCGATGTGGTACGGACTATGGAAGATGAATAGGTAGTTGCCACGGAATAATAAATATTTGTGACAATTTTGAATTAGAAACTTAATATTTTAATTATAAAATTCACCATTTTCACATCACTACTTACAAGTAAACTACAGTTTAGAGTGTTTAGACTGAAACTTATAATTTCGACTTTTCACTTTAAAATTAATATCATAACAAGAAATTTCGAATGAAAAACCAAAAATTTTAATTGTACAACATTTTGAACTTGGGAATTTGAATTGTCCAGTTTGTTATTTGAATAATGATGGTATCATTTGGATAATGACTACAAGGGTAATTCGGAAAGTAAGTTTCGTTTTTGTATAAAAAAAATACTCAATGCATTTACAGACTTTTTACTATATAGATCTTACAGAGCATACTTTAAATTATTTTTCTTCGTAATTTCCACCAACATTTAAGCACTTGTTGCACCTATAAAGTTGATTTTCAATTACCGCTGAATAAAATTCCACCGCCTGTTCATTTAGCCACTGATTGACGCGATCTTTCAAATTCATCGTCGTTTACGAAGCGCTGTGCCCCAAGCCATTTCTCCTAATTAGGGAACAGGTGAAAACTAGGGTGGATGATCAAATATATCCCAACCAAATTGATACAAATGTTCACGAAATTTGCTATGGTGTGACGACGTGCATTGTCATGAATGAAAAGAACATTCCCTGTCTTTTGTTCTGGATCGCTCACTTATAAGTTTCTTTAATGTTTCACAGTACACAATCAAATTAATTATAGTGCCCCTTTCCAATAAATAAACAAACTTAGGGAAGCGATCCAATTTTTCGATACTTTTCCCTTCGCTAAGAGGAGGTAATTAGAATTTAGAATAATTACATCTCTACAATATCATCTGTAAGTCATTTTCTATCAAAAATTTACTGTATGTATTGTATTTACTGTATTTACTGTATGACAAAAAAAAAGAAAGTACTTCGCACCTCGGATGGGTTACTCTTGGTGTTTGTTCTTCATTTTAAAGAAACGATAAATCATTATTTCAATAAAACAATTCTGAGCAGAGTTTCAACTATATACAGTGATAATAATTGTCGATTAAGTTATATTTAACAATTGTTATTTTAAAATGTTATGTACTTGTTAAATATGTTTGCTCGTGTGTGTGCGTGAGTGCGTGCGTGCTCGCGCGGGTGTTTGAAGTAATAAATAGTTTTATAAAAATTATAAAAAACAATTAAAATCTATTTTTATGAATTCATAAATCGTCAACCTCTCTGTAATTAATGTAATTGGCATTTTGGTGTATTCATGGGGAAATTTAATTTTAAGCTATTAATAGATTTTATTTTATTTTTTACTAATACCTACGGTCATTTCTTACACCAAAATATTTTCAACGTTATTTTCAATCTATGTAATAATTTTCACAAAGATAGGTTGAACCAATTATTTTTTATATGCGTTTAAGTGTGTAATTTTATGTTAAACTAATGAATTCTATAAAATGCTAACTTTAAACGGTTATAAGAAAAAAATTTAAATTACGACTTTTGAGATTTTTTTTAGTAACATTGATTATACATATGAATATGATTGTATTAATTTTTCAGCTCTAAATATTTCTACATAAAAATTTTATGAAATAAAAACTTACAAAAAATAAGCAAATTTCATTTTTTTTTTTCAAACTTTTGTGCTTAACTCAAAATTGGTAAAATGATTTTAAAAATATTATAAGATATGTGCGTGACTATTTTTAGTAGTTGGTGAAAATTTCAAATTCCTATATCTATTACTTGTGCAGCAATTAATGAATAACTAATATTTAGTTCATGGTAATATTTATTTCGAAATTTCCAGTAAAAAGAAACTGTATAACTTCAATATCATAAATATATAAACTTCAATAACACTCATTTTTATCTCTTTAAGCTAATACATTCACAGAAAAAAAAACCAATTGCCATTTAAAAACTTCAAAAACACCACGTACCACGTAACCACGTACCACCAGTCGTGTCGACTAAATAATATAGCAGGAACCCGTGTAAAAGTTTTATAACAATAGCTATTAGGGAAACATTTGAATCGAAAAGTCACTAGAATTGATCAAAATTTACCCGGCAAAAAAAAAACGACTGAAACATTTACATAAATTTCTTTCAAATTCACATTATTTTTTATTTTTTTCAAATACTTTTCAAAAAGTTTTAGTCAAAATTTTATTTCAAACTGAATTCAGCATTAGATTGTTTTTAAGAGTGCACATTATTCAAAATTCTCAATATTTATTTTCAACATTTTGGAAAACTTTCCAAAATTTGACAGAAACATATAAAATTATTTTTTTTTAATCCAAACTATATGAAAATTTGAATATGGATAAACAAAAAGATAATAAATATTTAAGCGAGAGAAAATTTTTAAAATGTGAAATTTTTTTCATTGACTTTTTATTTTCCTATTCTCAGTTTTACTCATTTTTACGAGGAAAATTTACCGAGGTTAAATTTCTAAGTATACCGCGGCGTTCTCGGTAGTACTTAGGCGCAATAACTTATTGCAATATTTATCGTTTTATAGTGTAAACTGTAAATAGATTACGGTGTCCAAATGCAATACAGAAACTTGTGAAAAAATAAATAACATTAGAACTTTATTCGGCTAAATGGTTAGATCAATATGATTCAGTACTTAGTTTTTTTTTTTTTTTTTAGTTATTTTATATCATAGTTAATAGTTAAAGAGAAATTTATGTTTTTTGGATTGATTGGGTTGTTTCATCAAGTGCGTACCAATTTGTGTGTGCTATAAAATAACCAGTATTTAGTATTAAACTTCAATATCGAGAAAAATGTTTAGTATGTGTTTAATATTAAGTAAAATTCTTCTGACAGACTTTACATTTGGGTTCAGGTTAAAGCTATTCAAACCGCTTACGGCATATCAAACTTAAATAAAACTCAAGATTAAATGCAGAAAGTGAATTAAAGATTATTTTAATCAATGTTAAATCTTAATGCTATGCTTTAAATATTAAAATTTCTATTTCTTTTACAGCTAATAAGTAAATTAGAAGGAAGATTATTATAAAAAAAAAAATATTCATTCCATTTATTAATTATTTTTCATATCAATTAAATAAGCGATTTTTATCTCACAGGTTTATACTTGAAAATTTGAACTTTATTTTACTGCTATCCAATAATATACTAAACGAATAAAAAATTACTCGGCTAGTTGAAATGTGCCAAGGTGATTTCGATTGCAGTGCGTTTAGCAGTTGTGGGTGAAATCAAAATGTGACCAACAAAATTTACAGAAACTTAAAATTTTCTAAAAACTTCTATTAACGCGCTTCATCAATACAACAATTTTTCTACCTATTTTTAAACTACTATACGTATAATGGTCCATATGGTTACTATTTTTTTTTTTACTATGACAACTTTTTCTTATGGATCAACTAGTCCGAAAGTCTGGATAAGCAACTTTTTGAAACCAGATTTGGTTCTAGTTGGTATGTCAAATTTTTGAAATTCTCAATAGCTTTTCTTCTTAATTTAAAGGAACTTCTCAAAATTTTACAAAACAGACTCGGAACTATCTTTTTTTAATCCAAACTTTAAGAAAATTAAAATATAGATGGACAATGAGGAATATAATGGCACAAGAAAATTTTGAAAATGTGAAAAAATAATATTTTTTCTAATTTTCTTTTTTTTTTTTTGTTTTGTTTTTTTCAGTTAATAATAAAATATAAAACTTGCCGAGTAAAATATCCATTCTTTTATATTATCAAAACAAACTACATAATTTTCAAGTAAAATTGTCTTGGATTAACTTAGGCTTCTCTCAGAATCATCTTATTGAATAAAATGATTTATCGTTACTTTAAAATTTAATAAACCCCCCAAAAGTATCCCACTTGAGGAGCGAATATTGCCCAAGGTGCAAATGATGTCGTTTTAGATTCTGAACGAAATGAAGAAGCTTATGTTTTTTTTCTTATGTGTTTTAAATGTATTGATGTAAAATTGTTTCCACGTTGAAAAATTAAAAAAAAACTATAACATTTTAAAAACTTTTAATTTCGAATGACACACCGCATTATAATACATATATATTATGTCAATTTTACTGTTCTTGCGAAATAGTGTGACAACTGTTCGCAATTAAATTGGTCGTCTACTATAATAATTATTAATTACAAACCGTCCAAAAACTATAAAATATAAACGTAGTTTTTGTATCAAGTGTGACACAAAATTAACAAAATTAGTTCAACATTAAAAAGCCGGACATACTTCGCACGATGGGTGTACTTCGCACAACGGGTGGTATTCTCTTGACGGGCGTATTAAATTTTAAAGAAACGATAAATCATTTCTTCAGTAAAACGATTCTGAACAA